>BSQZ01000017.1:2452500-2470000 GCA_033239005.1 Lamellibrachia satsuma
ATTTAATTCATACTGTGGTTCAAAGTATACCTCAAGTCTTTGGTGCATTAAAAAAACAGAGTCTAAAAGGTATTACTGTTGCTTACAACAACAGTTTTAGAATTTTACACAGCTTGTCACCCCGCTGTAGTGCAAGCCATATGTTCGCTATTAACTATGTTAAATCATTTAAACGAACGCATTCGCTCATCAATTTATAGCCTTTTATGCCGGTTAGAAAAATCCGACAATAAACTTTTGTGAATTATTTTCACACTTTTATCTATTTTATCGAAGTCCATTGATTATATATTTGTGTTATCTACCAGCGAACAGGACTGTAGTCTAATGTAGAAATTGTGTACATTTATGCGACAGATGGCGACATCGGCTGCGTGCTGGTAGCTCAGCTACCACGTCGTGCCAATATTGCGTAGACGCCGACATGTCTGCATGAGAGGGGCGCCCAAGATTCGGGCTACTTCTAAAATACGGTGCCGCTGCCCAATTACTGCGAAAGTATGGCTAATAGATACTGATTCCCGCGAAAGTACAAAACATGGAAATTGTTGCATGTTTCCAATCATCCACAGCAGTATTTAAGTATCCCATGTGCGGTGTGCTGCATTTATAGGATATTAATCACAATCGAAACTCTTCACATGCAACACGATATAAACATTGTTTTAATATTAGCCTAGTTACTCGGCGTTGCACGGGAGAAAAGGCAAGAATGTATGACTTCTGGCACTACTCAGTCAAGTTTTGGTAGAGCAGTGCCAATGGTAATGACAACTTTGCTATTGCATGCAACTAGTCATCAACACGTAGTCGGCTCAACCATCTCGTAATCACAAACTACGACCTGCTTAACGCAGAATCGGTTTTGGCAGCCACAATTACCTACCCTTGAATAAAACTGGTTGAATAATACAGTTTTGGCTGCCAGTGGTAGACCATTGACTTCAAATTCAGAAGGTTTTTTAGAACCGTAAAATGAAATACAGCAAGTACAGGTCTACTACACATACGTGTATAGTTACAAATATTAACTGATATATACATAATCATATGTTACTATAATGTTTATAGAACTGCTCTTAGCACACACATATAACAGGCATCATGGGAACTAACACGAGAATTGCAGAATTATATATAGGACTGTTTAGCACACACGCACACACAAAGTTCATTGTGAAAAACCGCGGATGAGTGTTCTCACTACGTCGTCCACTCAGGCCGGTATCAGTGTGTATTTGACGGGAGACAAACGTCCGATAACTCAGCAATTCCGTGATCAATACGGCATTCTGATCTAGCTTCTGCTGATCGATATTCTTATTCACCCGAAACTATCCGACAGGTGGCGACTGCATCGCCGAATCCTTAGGCTGCGTCTTCTGTAGATGCCACAATTATGTTCCCGAAGTGTTGGTTGTAGGTAATACGTAGGCCAACAGAAATATATTGCCACGCACTAAACACATATTCGCTGTATTTTAACATAAGCTAATGTACTGCTATACGTATTAACCTGTGGCAAAGGCCTACTGCTGTGGATAACAAATGTGAAATTGGCACACAGAAAGGAACTGGCAACTATCGGATTTTCCTTTTCGCAATGAAAATATGTGAACACTTCGGTCAATGTACACGCCCAACAAAAGGCAATATAGCAGGTAACACACTCCCGGCGCGCTCGGCCCTGTGACAATCAGTTCGTTAAGTTTAAGGCGAGTTTTGAAACGAGTAACAAGAGAGACAGCTTCCACACAGGCGACGGCCATGTTGGTGACGCGTTGTAGGCGTTACAGTTGGCCTTGTCGTTACAGCAGTAGATGCAGTCGGACGGAATGTACGGACACGTCTTGCGGCTATTCAGGGCCTCAAGTTTACGGCACTTGTTGTAGTTGGTGCAACCCTGCAAACACACGTTGTCTTTAAAGGGAATGTTAGGGAGACCAGGGCTAGTTGTATATAGGGGCACGTTGTTACAGAGTTGTTTTACGAAAACGTAGCACCCATATGGAATCACCATCGACAGTGGTTGGTTGGAAGTCCACAAGCGGAAACACAGTCCAAAAATCGGGAGTTAGGAAGACGAAATTAACGAGGTGTTGTCAAAAACGACTTAAAAAAAACTGTAAAACTGTTTACTATGCCCACGTAATATTATCTCACGCAGCCACTTTTGATGCTTTGTGGGTGAAACTTGAAACAACTCTACTATATAGTACTAGGGGTTATGCCAAGTAGAAGTTAAACTGAAATTCAGAATTTGTCAACGTCCACGTGCGTTCAACTGCAAAATTGTGTTTGGGAAAAGTTGTTACAATTGTATTGGGCAAGTTGTTACAACTGTAACAAAGTTCGGGCGGCTCGTACTGAGTTGTGTGCTGGTAATGACTGTTTTACATATGAAGCCTAGTGCAGTGGTTCATAACCAGTACTGCAAATACTAGCAGCGTAAATATGCTTAAAAAATTGACATATCTCAGAAGGGCGGGTTATAATTATATAGATTGTTCACTTGGCATTGTGTTTTGTCTTGGAGGGCAATATTGTAAAATCTTGTTAAATCGCCATTCACTATTTCATACTCCATTCAATTGTTTACATTCCATTCACAATTGTTTGTTATGTGCGAATCCGGGGAATGTGTCCCCTTTGGTAACTAAACCTGAAAAGCTTAACATATGATGCAGTGAACACCCACGTTGTTATGCACACGGTGCATAAGATATATGAGTGTGTATTAATGTAATAGCAATAACATAGATGAGTGACACTTGCTTTGCAATCCACACGTCTTTACTGTAACAACGTGCCCCGTATGATGTACCAACTTGCCCCGCTTAAGGGGCCTGTTGTTACAGTCGAGCGCGCCTGGAAAACGTTACATATCTACCTAACTATGATATTGGATATATTTTGCATGGTACATTTTATTAATACGACTACTAAATTTATTGCATACGTTGACATATTTTTCACACAAACAATTACTTTAACTAAAAAGTGTAACAATTGTATCTCTTAATATTTTAGGTACACGATTTTGCGATGAAATAAAATATTCCAGTTTTACGACATATGTAAGGATCGCTTTACGGCATCAAACGACCGAGCAATAAATTATCACCTGTACAGGTTACCTATAACGTTTTCCACCGGATGGCTTATTGATAAGTCATGTTCCCCGTTTTATGCAATATATTACAGTAAATATACGACAGCAATAAAGATTAGCACATTGTTAATGTTGATGTATTTTGAGATTGAAAAATTCAGAGAATTTATAAATGCATTTTAATTATACGAAACCACCAACTAGCTCCGTATCAGTTAACCAATGAAAATCGTTGTTTATTCCCTTTAAACGATGTCTGTCCTATCTACGACATGCAAATGTTTGACCGAGGTGTAGAAAAAGTCAACATAACGCCATATAGTGAGGATTAAGTTGATAATGATGTGTGTCTAGTGATAGATAGAGAAGGACATTCACTGAAGCCATGAGATTAAGTTGGTTTTAAATATACTGCCGACTACAATGTCTAACAATATAAGTCGATCGAATCTAAGCCTGCAGTAGTTGGGTTGGTGTGCAGACACGGTTTATATTGACAATGGGGCGTGCCCCCTCCACCACCGCGGCGGCGTTCAATGACGTCCATCCGTTGCTTCTAATTTACTGGGCGTTTTCAGTCTGCAGGTTCCTGTTTCAATAACTGAGTGTCACTATGGATTGCTAAGTAAAGAAATATTTGTTTTGAAATACAAGCTCGTTTGTGCAAATGTGTTATTTAGTGTTTATGAAATCATCAGACAAACTGAATTATAATCGAATTATATTTGAGTGCAAGAAGAAAGAACAACATATACAATGACATAAGGCTGCTCACACTTTCGCAAGTTACCCGGTCTAACGATCAAAGTCAATAATTGTTTATGAAGTTAACTAAAGTATGCACTTTTTATAAGTGTTATTAAACCGACTGCGCATATTACTTAAACTATTCACGCACTACAAATCTGAACATCAACGAACCTGATTCGCGTTAGATTAAATGAATTAAGGAGGGACGTTTGAATGGATAAAATTAATAAAAAATCATAGCCGGCGGTTCAGCCACCTTCGTGTATCGTCTGCCGAACGTCTCCGTCCTAATGATCATCGTGTAGCACGTGTCGTTCTGGCTGTCCGCGCACTCGGCCACGTTCGTGTTGCAGTCCTCGTTCGTCGGCTCGTTCTCGCACAGGTGGCACCGGATACCGTCAACCCTGCCTGCAGACAGATTGCACATAGAGAGTACGGGAAAGTAGTGTTAGTGGAGTCACTGGATTAGTTGAGCCACCCATGTTTCCTAGGAAACTACAGCAGCGACAGATGCTTGGTACCGTCCAGGCATTGAACATATTATTATAGCACGATTTACGTATAATATGTGCCATTTGCTAAGAAAATGTGATTGAAAAGTAATTTTTTATGTTTAACTTTTGGTGTTTGTAAATTGTGATTAATGCCTGTGTAAACTATCAACGCATGTGACAAGACTTTAGTGTCTGTGCACTTACAAATGGTTTAACTGTGTACAGGGAAGAAGATTATTTTACACCACTTCGCGCATCTATGTAATGAGAAGTCAATTAAAGAAACTGAATTCTCCTAATTGGGCTAGTTGACCCACCCAAGGCCCGGAGGGGGGGGTAGTTAAGCAGTGGATAAAGAACGAAAACGAATGTTGTTTTTACTCCAACACACATGACGGAATTCATGTTTCTGGGCAATTTGGGACTTATTAGTAATTACACTGGTTACGATGGGCCTACAAGTCCACGTTATTTAAGTATCGGTGTGTCATTGTGTCGGTGTCTCGGTGTGTCATTGTGTCGGCGTGTCATTGTGTCGGTGTGCCATTGTGTCGGTGTGTCATTGTGTCGGTGTCTCGGTGTGTCATTGTGTCGGCGTGTCATTGTGTCGGTGTGCCATTGTGTCGGTGTGTCATTGTGTTGGTGTATCGGTGTGTCGTTGTGTCGGTGTGTCGGCGTGTCATTGTGTTGGTATATCGGTGTGTCATTGTGTCGGTGTGTCATTGTGTCAGTGTCTCGGTGTGTCAGTGTGTCATTGTGTTGGTGTCTCAGTGTGTCATTGTGTCGGTGTGTCATTGTGTTGGTGTCTCGGTGTGTCATTGTGTGGGTGTCTCAGTGTGTCATTGTGTCGGTGTGTCATTGTGTCGGTTTGTTATTGTGTCGGTGTGTCATTGTGTCGGTGTGTCATTGTGTTGGTGTCTCTGTGTGTCATTTTGTCGGTGTGTCGTTGTGTTGGTGTCTCTTTGTGTCATTTTGTCGGCGTGTCATTGTGTTGGTGTCTCTATGTGTCATTATCTCGGTGTGTCATTGTGTTGGTGTCTCGGTGTGTCATTGTGTTGTTGTCTCGGTGTGTCACTGTGTCGGTGTGTCATTGTGTCGGTGTGTCGGTGTGTCGGTGTGTCGTATACCACCTCTCACAATATGGATGTTTGTTTTAAAAAATAAAGGTCTCGTGTGTGCAATTAGAGATGTATATACATTCTGTAGCCACTATTTAAGAAAATGCAATCATATAAAATAATATATATATATATATATATATATATATATATATATATATATATATATATATATATATATATATATATGTATGTATAATTATTTAATTATGTACACTGTTAACAGTTATGGCAGGAATTTTATCAAAAAGGAGAATGTTTGAAAAAGAAGGATAGACAGGCGATGTGAGAAAATGGCAATAAAGAAGATCTTTTCTTTTTCGCACGCACGCGCACATCGATACTACAAGATCAAGTACGTGGAGCCGGTCCGCTACCGTGTGCATAACCACAGGGGGATTCTGACCGAGGTTTAACCTCAGTCAGAGCCAAAATTAAATCACAATAAAGATCGCTGGAGGTAGTATGACTTATACTAGACTGTGCTGTCAGGTGGCAGCACTACGTAAACATGGCGTCAGCTGGCGGTCATTGTACCTTTTCGTTTCCTTTTCTTTGAAGAAAGAGTCAAGGTACTAAAAGAATGCGATAGTGATGAAAAGTATGCTGGAATAAGTTTACAGTGTATGTTTGAAAAAAAAAACCAGACAACATTACTGAACTCATTAAGCATTGATCAACAACGAAGGCAATTTTGTCAATTTGGCAATTTAACAAAAGTTGCACGCTCCTACGGATAGTAAGTGACGCACAAAGCTGAATCGTTATTCGCATTTGCAACAACGTCGCAAACAGTATCCAATATCGCAAACATTTCCTGATCGAAATAATCAGCTAATCGTGTGCATTTAGCTGCCGCAAAGCTATTCGCAAATAAGTTACGAAATATCTTACTCATGAAGTAAGACTAATGCTTGTGATTAACTAGATTCCTAGCGATGAGTAGATTCGTAGAAGCGGTAGGCATATTAAATTAATGAACAGGTTCATGCCACCAGTACAGTTGACACGTTATTATTTATGTAACAGTATAGCAAAGGGAAAAAAATGTTGTGTTGGTCACGCGAAACATTACTAGCCTATAAGCATCATATTCTCGGATGTGTGTGGCGAAAACAGGGTTAAAATATTCAGAAAGCTAATTCAACTACCTGGGTTTTTGTTTAGTGTGAACAACACACTTGAGAGCTAAAGAATAATCCACATTTCTGTATAACTCTTTCCAAATTAAGTAAACCGTAATATCTGCGTTACCATAATATCCGACCAAACCGGCAACGGAATTTATATATCTCTTTGAACACGGGGCTACGCCAAGTTTCCACATGTCACCGTTCTAACGCACTTCCATTAAATCCATACATCGAGATTTCGCTTACCTGGCAGAAACAACAAAGCGACGATCAGGAGAAGTGCCAGCTGCGCGAAGAAACTCATTGTTCCGGCTTTTAAGTCACGTTTACACCAGGACTATAGTCTCATTCCATGCGATTAACCACCAAATTACAACGACGCGACATTACGCTTCTCCACAGAACACTTTGACAACCACCATGCTCGTTATATCTTCCGAAGAATCAGAGTCGAAGGCCACTACTTCGTTAATCGAAGGCAGACGCTCGAGCGTAAGGACAGATGGACTTGTGAGTAAACAGCTTCGGCGAGGCCTAACGGCGGTGTTGGTCGTATCGTGTTCGGTCTGAATACGGTGTCCACGGGATCTGAAACATAAACAAAACAGAGTGATGCCTCGATGCTGGTGTTTGTGTTGTCTGCGATGTGAAGGACGAGAGGGATTGCTGTGAGAGCCTAACATTCTGGCTGAGTGGGGAGGGGAGACCGAGATGTGAAGGGGCGAGAACGACGGATGAACGAGGCATGGAGGGCGAGAACGAGGAAAGAAGGGCGAGAACGAGGCATGGAGGGCGAGAATGGGGCATGAAGGGCGAGAATGACGCATGAAGGGCGAAAACGACGCATGAAGTAGGACGAGAGTATAGCATGACAGGACGAGAATGGGGCATGAAGGGCGAGAATGGGGCATGAAGTAGGGCGAGAGTATAGCATGAAAGGGCGAGAACGAGGCTTGAATTTAGAAAAGGTACGAATTTTTGGTAATTATTCATTCTCCGAATTGACGAAATTATTTTAAACACCCGGTTTAAAAAAACGTGACGTTTTGTTTGAGAATATAAATTGCGAACTAATACTGTCACCACAGTCCCCACTGTCACCACTGTCCCTACTGTCACCACTGTCCCCACTGTCACCACTGTCTTCACTGTCACCTCTGTCACCACAGTCCCCACTGTCACCACTGTCCCCACTGTCACCAATTTCACCATTGTCACCACTGTCACCACTGTCCCCACTGTTCCCATTCTCCCCATTGTCACTACTGTCACCACTGTCCCCACTGTCACCACTGTCACCACTGTCACCACTGTCCCCACTGTCTCCACTGTCACGACTCTCACCACTGTCACCACTGTCTTCACTGTCACCACTGTCCCACTGTCACCATTGTCACCACTGTCACCACTGTCCCCACTGTCCCCACTGTTCCCATTCTCCCCATTGTCACCACTGTCCCCACTGTCACCACTGTCCCCAATGTCCTCACTGTCACCACTGTCAGCACTGTCCCCACTGTCTCCACTGTCACGACTCTCACCACTGTCCTCACTGTCACCACTGTCACCACTGTCCCACTGTCCCCACTGTCACCACTTTCACCACTTTCACAACTTTCACCACTGTCACCACTGTCACCACTGTCATCACTGTCTCCTTACTGTTTCTTCCTTTTTTTTACCCTGTCTGGGTGTAAGTCAATTTAATTGGACAAATACAACTATACGTGTTTATGTTTAATTGCTTAATAATTCATCGTTCTAATAATCGAATATAATTATATTATAATAAATCAATCCTTTTTGCAGCCACCCTTGCCCAACGACTATACCTTTGTTATCGGATGTCCAGCTATATACGCTCGGGACAATATCAACAAGACAATAGGGTTGGTTGCGTCAAGTACAGGTATATGTATTAGGCACAAATACATAAAAATTGTCTTGTATGAATACAAGTACATTAGATCAAGCACATGAACATTTTCGTCGTAATAATTAACAATAAGGCAGGTGCCATTTATTGACTTTAATAAATCTACTGATATTACTACATAAAATTGTGTTATTACTGATCATTCATCAAGTATACGTTAAACGTCAAAGTACTCACTACTCAATTCGATTTTTTTGCTAGTCTCATTTCAAATCAATTTTGCGAAAATCCAAACCTACCTAGTATCTGCTGCAACATTCTACCTCGTTCGTGCAACTGCTGTATGTGGTTTTTTTGTGTGGAATCATCAGAAAAAACTATTAAATTACTTAATGTTTGGTAAAACATTAAGTGAAGTGAACATGGAAACGCTGAAAACTCACGAATTTCGTCCTTGGTGAAATTTCGAAACTTTGTCACGTGATCTGCGAGAGGCTGGAACCCACGTCCATGATCGGCACTGGCCCACACAGTGTTTATCATTTTGGGTATCCACTATTTTAAACCTTACAAGATCTAACGACTAAAGTAAATTATTTCGATGGTTTGAATAAAATACGCACTTTTTCTATTAAATTGACAGCAGATATTACTTAAACTATTCACACACTACATATTTGGACATCAACGAACCGGATACGCGATAAGCTAAATCAGTTGAGGTTGGAGTTTAAATCTTCAACAAACAATTCACCACCAGTTATTCTGTATACGAATTATTACAAAGTATAAATAACAGCAGGAACAAGAACATCTGGCGATACGATCCAGTCCGGCCCAAGTAGACTTTTAATTGTTTCACGTCAAAATCTTGTTTTCTGTATGTAACATTTTAAACAAGATAACACACTAGCGGAAACCAATACACAAGTCCATGCAACGTTAGATGATAAACGAGACAGCGGCTTTTGAATAGTGACTGTCTACAACGCAAAGAATATGGACTTGGAAAGTTAGATAAGACACTTTTTGCAAGTAATCACTGCGAAACATGACATTTGCAAGGGCAAAATAAATAAATGTACCTATTTATATAGTCGTTATTTACGCCGACAAGTTCCTGCTGAACTGATTGAAGTACAAAAAGCCCACAGATATAATAGCGTGAGTCACGCGTCCTGATTATTTGATTCAGGAATGTCAAATACTGTCCCATTTACCAGAAATATACGTCACAATTCTAAGTACTTTTTCAACATGTGATATCAAAATTGGAGTAGGCCTAACTATAAAAATGATACATCCATTAACTAAGTTCATAGTTAGCAACAGTATACACATATACTATTGGCTTAGTATAATATCGTGCCAATAACTTTGAACGTTTACTGTTCAGTTTTGTTATAAAAAACATTCTAGAAAACATCGTATTTACGGTTCTACACATGCTATTACATCGTAGTTACGGTTCTACACATGATATTACATCGTAGTTACGATTCTACACATGAAATTACAACGTGCAAAGTAACTTCAAAGTTGATTTAGCAACTGTTGGTTGTATACAGTTTTATCACTCATTTTCAGAGTTAGCCTATTAAAGACATTTCTCGTTTTATTGCTCATACAGATCTATCTCATTTGTGCGCTGTGGACACTCTCCCTGTCCGTATTATTAAGCTGTAATCACAAGTCTTGCCACGCCTTTCATCAGGCCACTAAATCCATATAGGTCACGCCTTTGAATACCTCAACCCAACAATGCTCATAACCATTCAAACCAGGTATTCACGGGAATAATGGTCTCAACGGTAGCATGTCAATATTCAATCTAGCAAACATGCAGGTAACGATGCAGAATGTGAAATTAATCCGGATGGTTCTCTAAACGGCAATTTTTTTTATAACTTGCATTATGATGATATTATTAATAATAATAATAATAATGATAATAATAATGATAATAATAATAATAACGTCATCGTCATACTTGTCGATCGTGCTGTGAGGTTAACTGAACATTTATATTCAGGTTCCTGTGTATCCTAAGTTACCGGCAGAATATTCACAAGATGTACTTCTAAACTACTGTGACCTGTGACACTTGTAAAACCGATCATTAGGCGGTGTGCTGCTGTTGCTGGTGTCTGAGTCTGACACCCAATCTCTTCGAGGGAACGCCACAAAATTTACTTCAAATGAAATCATATGTCTGTAATTTACAAACAAGACTTGGATTTGACATATTTTAATTACATCGGATATCAATTATGGCATTCCTATGACGAAATAGTTGTTGTGAACGACTTAAATCGGTGAATCTCCACTGTGATAAAGTTCAACACAGGTAGAAGATATCTTCTTATGCGATACGATTATATTTACACTAATATTATGTTAAGTGTACAATTTCGACACCAATTCTGATCGCGCGATAACTCATTGACGTCGAACTGTATACACAATTAAAAGAAAATGTACTAACAGAGACATTGTTAGTTATGTAGTTGGCGTTTGTCGCAGTCGTATCACAATCATCACTCACAATAAAATCGTCGTCTCCATCCATGAATCATCTGTTCTATTAATTTATATCCGTTATCTTTGTCTCTCTATCCGCCACCTTCGCTGCCAGCTTTACCTGAACCGACGCCTGATAAAACGCTATGGTGTATGTAAGCGAACTCCTTTCCCAACCTAGCACCTACCTGTAAGAACTGTCGCGAGAACGCCGAATGGTCCTTCGCATAAACCTGCCTCAAATCACTCGCACAAACGCACAAGACGACCTATGTAGTGCCGATAAGATGTTCTCGTCGGTGAAGTTAGACAACGCAGCGATTCTGGTTCGCGATCGTGATCCGGGAACACGTAAATCACGCTGTGTAAAAGGTAGGCGCAGCACCGTGTCTCAGTCGTGATTTATGTTGGTTCATTGACCTGAGGCCGCGAAGTAAGGCCAGCAATAGGCGACCACTCTCGGCGCAAGAAAAGCGGCTGTCAATTTTGCATAGATAAATAACCGTGAGTCGTCACCAGCCGGGGCGCTGTGTTTACATTATGGTGTTGCCGTCGCCGTCGCCGTCGCCATGGCTAAGATGACGCGAGCAACTTTCATAATTGGCTGAAGTCGCTGCGTCTTGCTGCGATACGTTCTTTAATTAAAGCCGCTACTTTGAGACATCGCCGCCATATTTAATATTCGCCAGTTAACCTTATGTGGTCTGAAGGTCAAGAAGTGTATGTATGTATGTGTGTGTGTATGTATGTATGCATGTATGTATGTATGTATGTATGTATGTATGTATGTATGTATGTATGTATGTATGTATGTATGTTTGTGTGTTATGCTACTCCTTCTAGACGCTTTGCTCTCAGACGTCAAACGTTCAGCAGCGACTCCTCGGTGACAAAACCGTCGGGAGGGACTCCCCGTGGCCATGCTGTCGAGAGCAGCTTTCCGAAGTCTCCGGTGGTCGGACCGTCGGTGCTGGCTCCCCGGTGGCTGGACCGCGGAGTCGGATTTGCGATGGTTGTACCGCGTTGTTGGATCTCAGATGGTTGGATTGCGGGGTCGGATCTACGGTGGTCAGACCGGGGAGCGGATCTATTATTATTATTATTTATTAAGAGTGTCTTTCGCAGTCGCGACAGCCAGCTTGCGCGAGTAGCTGGCTCTTACACCGATTCCACTCGTTCTGTGTAGTGTTGCAGCAGGTCGAGGTCGGGCCTTGCCGTCAGCTACATGCCGATGTGCTGCAGGTCGGCGTCAAGAGTGCCGGCAAGGCTGGTTCTTGGTCGGCCGCAATATCCGCTGAGAAACAAATGCGGACATCGCTTGGTTTGCAGGCGCCTCCTCGTCTATGCGTGGGATGTGGCCGAAGAGGCGTCATCGCGTGTCTATCACATATGTACTTATTTGACGGCACCGACATCGTTCATACAACTTCAAGTTGTTTATCTTCTGTGGCCAGTGAATCCCGATGGAAAGAATCTAATTTTTTCCGTTTCCGACCCCGTCACATCCCACGCACCCGGGTTGACTGGACGCACAAGTTCTATAAACGCAATCGGGGTAGCTCGCTCAGGCCGGACCTGCAGCAGTGACAGAACATGTACAGCGCTTGTTAAGACCTCGGGGAAAACAAGACTCGGTGAGCACAAAAAGCAGGTTGAGACCATCGCAACCAGTCAGTTTATCCGTGAGCAGAAGAGAGAGTCATTAACAGTAGACCACAAGTCAGCAGTCACATACCACGCTAACAGAAACAACTGCATTGTCGAGTGGGATTGAACCAATGAGATTGCCAGGGAAAGTAGTGGGAGATAAATAAAGGATATATATATATATATATATATATATATATATATATATATATATATATATATATATATATATATATATATATATATCATCATCATCATCATCATCATCATCATCACGTCTTACGACATGGCTGGCATTTTTGCAATGATGCAAACATCTTTACCGATGACGATTTTGCGGCAGCGGCTGTTACAGATGAGGTGCAACCAACCGTTGGCCCGTAAACCCGAGTCACCGATGATGAACTCCCACCAACTGCCGCTCCGTCAACTAGAGTCACAGAGAAAGACAGCCAAACCGATGAACTCTCACCTACTACTGCTATGTCAACTGGAGTCACACAGAAAGACAGACAAGGCGATGAACTCCCACCAACTGCCGCTCCGTCAACTAGAGTCACAGAGAAAGACAGCCAATGCGATGAACTCTTACCAACTACCGCTATGTCAACCGGAGTCACACAGAAAGACAGACAAGGCGATGAACTCCCACCAACTGCCGCTCCGTCAACTAGAGTCACAGAGAAAGACAGCAAATGCGATGAACTCTCACCTACTACCGCTATGTCAACCGGAGTCACACAGAAAGACAGACAGTACGATGAACTCCCACCAACTGCCGCTCCGTCAACTAGAGTCACAGAGAAAGACAGACAAGGCGATGAACTCTCACCTACTACCGCTATGTCAACCTGAGTCACACAGAAAGACAGACAAGGCGACGAACTCCCACCAACTGCCGCTCCGTCAACTAGAGTCACAGAGAAAGACAGCTAAGGCGATGAACTCTCACCTACTACCGCTATGTCAACCGGAGTCACACAGAAAGACAGACAAGGCGATGAACTCCCACCAACTGCCGCTCCGTCAACTAGAGTCACAGAGAAAGACAGCCAATGCGATGAACTCTCACCTACTACCGCTATGTCAACCGGAGTCACACAGAAAGACAGACAAGGCGACGAACTCCCACCAACTGCCGCTCCGTCAACTAGAGTCACAGAGAAAGACAGTCAAACCGATGAACTCTCACCTACTACCGCTATGTCAACCGGAGTCACACAGAAAGACAGACAAGGCGATGAATTCCCACCAACCGCCGCTCAGTCAACTTACGCAAACACCTTCACATTTATTGTTGTCACTGACACACAGACATCTTGTTTACAGGCTCAGCAAATGATTAAGTACTAATGCTCTCTCTTACCTCGAAACTCGCTGTTGCCAGGAAGAGAACGCGGAAGCCAGAATCTGCGGCGTGGCTTACTTCGTCTCCCTACAAGCAAACGCTGGGGCAGAAGGAATTTGTTCACAACAAGGGCAGGAACAAGAGTTTGGGGAAGAGTGCGGGAAAGGGAAAAGCCAGAAACGCACAACCGAAAAGGCGCAGACAGCAGGTGTCCTCTGGAAGCAGCGACGAGGAGGAGCAACGGCCTTGCTTTGTTTGTGGGGACAACTTCAGAAATATGGGCACATGACAAGTACACAGAGGGACTGCCACATTTCCTGTGAATCTGACTATTCCGACTAGAGCATGTGGTTACAGATGATTATACAGTAATTATCATCATGAACTTGTTTAACATACACGCATGTGTGTTGTTTGTTGTTGTTTTACATGGTCTCGTGTAACTATTTTAACACATATGATATCATCCACGTGAATGTAATTGTTACACGTTGTTTGTGTATGGCCTAAAATTGTGATTATCGGTTTGTTTTATGCAATCCTTTCTGTTTTGTTCATACTTTAACACATGTGATATCCTCCAGTTGAATTTAGTTGTTACACATTGTGTGGCTATGGCCTAAGATTATGGTTGTCAGTTTGGTTTGAGCAGTATTTTATGTTTTGTTTATATTTTAACCCATGTGATATCCTCCACGTGAATGTAATTTTACACATCGTTTGTGGATGGCTTAAAAGTGTATTGTGGTAATCAGTTTGTTTTAAAAATCTATTCTATGGTGTTCATATTTCAATAATAACAACGCATTTCGATAATAAAAACATTCATTAAAATGTGTCAATAATGATTTTTCATTGCTTTATCAAATGTAATCTATGACATATTGAATTATATGGTGACCACTACAATGGCGTGTTGTAATGTTGGAATAATCACAGCATAATAAGAAGCGGCAAGATCGTAAAATGTCGCTCGAATTCCGGCTGCCGGACAGTATCAATCTGTCAGGCAATCTTGAAGGTGGTCAACTACGTAAAAAGACGTCGTGTGAAGCAAGATACAAAGTCTACTCCCTTCTCTCAGCATAGCAACCAGGATACTCGTCATCTAAGAACGACCACCGTGCCGCCAGCAGTGCAAACAAACACCAGCTATACAGACGCTGCGGAACCAAGCATGAAGCGCGCAAGTGACCAGCGTACGGCGCAACGTGTTACATGTGCAACGGGCTGAGCCACTACTCAGCAGTGTGTAAATCTAAATCAATGCCCACTGTGACGACACCGCATGGTCATGATGAAGACAGCAGCGAGCATGAGTTCTTCCTTCACTCGGTCGTCAAATGTATTGAATCAACACGATGCATCGTCTTCATGGTACTCGTACGTCAATGTCTGCAATTCACGCATAAAGATGAAGGAGGACAGGGGTGCAGAGACAAATACGATGCCAATGAAAACATGGAAGCACATCCGAGAAATGCCAAACCTGAACTGCAGTTCTGTCGTTCTCAGAACACTTGGAGGCGGAGTAGTCGAACATGACCGTGTTGCTGAAGCGACATATCAAGTTGGTGACAAACGCATCACTGCCGAGCTGTACGTCACCAGAGATCGAGAAGTGTGTGCCGATTTTAGGACTTGAGGTCAGCGTGGCTCTTGGTCTGGTGCAGCCAGGCGATAATCTCGTGACGTCACAAGGTGATCGAGTCCAACATATAGACGCAGTCGAGGAAACCGAGCCAGCAATCACGTTGGACACGCTCGAGAACGAATACAAAGACGTATTCTCTGGTCTTGGCTGCTACCCTGACAAATAACACATCGAATTGAACCCAGGAGCGCAGCCTGTCATCGACCCTCCAAGACGGGTGCCGCAGGTTCTGTACGAACCTCTTCGGGAGAAGTTGAAGAAGTTAGAAGCACAAGGCATCATCATCGCAGTCGACGGACCAACCGACTGGGTGAATAGCCTCGTCATAACGGAGAAGCGGGACGGGTCTCTTCGTCTGTGTTTAGATCCAAAGCACATGAATAAGAACATTCGCAGAGAACACTTCCAGATTCCGACATTCACAGAAATCAGTACGCAGTTGGGGGGTGCACGACTATTCACCATTCTCGACCAGAAGGACTCGTACTGGCAGGTGGAGTTGGACAAAGACAGCTCTTTGTTATGCTGCTTCAACACCCCATTCGGGCGATATCGCTTTGTTCGAATGTCATTCAGAATAACCAGTGCTAGCGAAGTGTTGCAAAGGTGGACGTATAAAACGTTTGGTGACATCCCTAATGTTCACATTGTTGCAGATGACATGCTAATTGCAGCGAAGACCGAGGCAGAGCACGACATCACTCTGAGGAAAGTCATGGAACGTGCTCGTGGCCGAGGTGTCAAGTTCAACATGAAGAAGACGCAGTTGAAGAAATCCGAATTCTTCTACATGAAGACGATGATCTCAGCTGACGACATGCGACCCGATCATGCGAAAATAAAAGCGATCGCGAGTATGCCAGAACCCACAGACAAAGATGGAGTTCGACGCCTCATAGGCATGCTGAACTATCTGTCGCCATTCGTACCGAACAAAACCGCCATCATCAGACCACTGTGTGCACTACTTAAGGACAGTGTACCGTGGGTATGGTTTCCTGAGCATAAGGCTGCCATGAACAAAGTGAAACTGAGTCTCAACGAGAAACCGGTACTCAAACTGTACGATCCACAGCTACCAGTCACGATACAAGCAGACTCTTCATCTAAGGGTCTAGGTGCATGCTTGCTGCAGAACTCTCAGCCAGTCGCGTACGCGTCTCACGCTTGACGGACACTGAAAGCAGATACGCACAAATTAAATAGAACTGTTGTGTATCGTGTTTGCAGCAGAAAGGTTCCACCAGTACATCTAAGGGCGCGACGTGGAGGTGCAAAGCGATCATAAACTGTTGGAGATGATAACGAGAAAGCCGCTACACAATGCGTCACCGCGTCTTCAACTGGTGATGCTCCGACTGCTGCGGTAAAAACTGTCTATTCGACACGTACAAGGGTATAAAATGTACAGTGCTGATACCATGTCACGTGCATTCTTGTCAACAGACTCGCAGCCAGAGCACTACATTTTGTTTATATTTTATAACCCTCATTACATAATTTGTCACTTCCACTACTGCTCTGCATAACTTCCATATCTGATTGTCAAGAACAGGAGAATGCCAGAGAACGCTAGCACTGGCTGAAGCCACTAGTTTATAAGGAACAGTCAGTGTTTGCTAAACAAAGACAGAACCAGTTTTCTAACAGCATTACTACTGGCGCACAGCAAATGAAATCACACGAAGCCACTGATTTATAAGGAACAGTCAGTATTTGCTAAAAAAAGACAAAATCAGTTTTCTGACATCATTACTACTGGCACACAGCAAATGAAGCCAGATGAAGACACTAACTTAAAAAGAACACACACTGTTTGCGTTTGTAGAATAGAGTCTTTTAAAAGGG
>BSQZ01000017.1:2475000-2712500 GCA_033239005.1 Lamellibrachia satsuma
ACCATTGTGTATAAGCCTAATGTAATGGTAAACAGTATCATTGCGGTGTTTGAGTATTTCTTCCTTAATTTGAGATTTCCACTGACAACTAGTTTTAGCAGACATAATGTTGTAGACAATTCGTAACACAGAAATGTGATTTGTGTTTGTTAAAGTATGTTACTAATGGAGTCAACACTTTAAACACACACTTCCCCACACGAACGCACACATGGACAAATTATAGCATACACGCAAATCATACACGCGTATGTGCATACATACATGTATGAACATATGCATGTATATACGCATGTATATGTACATACACACGCACACACACGCGCGCGCGCACACGCACGCAAGAAACAATCGTGCAGTTACGTCAGATGCCGTTGAATATTAAGGAGGCCGAAGTCGGTTTCCGCGAGCATACTGGGAGGCACCAATATAAT
This sequence comes from Lamellibrachia satsuma, assembly GCA_033239005.1. NCBI lineage: Eukaryota > Metazoa > Annelida > Polychaeta > Sabellida > Siboglinidae > Lamellibrachia > Lamellibrachia satsuma. The sequence continues at coordinate 2,475,435 of BSQZ01000017.1, forward strand.
TAACATTATATCTACCCAAAATATTTGGGGGCTTACCCTCCCATGTCCCGTCCCCGCTACGACCCCTATGTTGTGTCATCATATAGGGCTGACTAATCACACCAACGAGAAAAAAATCGATTCTTGTTTAACATTTAATGAGATTGCTGCCTGGACACGTGTGTATATCCTGTGCACACACTGAACATAACAACAACCAAAATGCGTTAGTACGACTGCAAAAGCCGACTACTCAAATGATGCCGAATGCTGGACACATTAAAAGAAGTAAACATGCATGTTTGTGGTTTAGTGAGCAAGCTGGAGTTGACAAACCCAGGGGTCTAATTGTTGGTGGTGTTTGAGCAGTCCGAATACAACGAGTTTTCTTCGGTTTGATGCAGTTTCCCAAAAGAAGATGAAGACCACTTGGGCGGCCAAGAAATGTGTCTGCGTCACTGTCGTCCTCAACATCTGCGCATGCGCGTTCCTCGCGACGAACCGGATCTACATCAGCCACAACGGAAGTGACATCGTCTCTCCACCTCTGCCCACGTACGCCGTGCCTAACGTCGTGCACTACGTGTGGTTTTCCGACGGCTACACCCCGCTGAGACTGCACCATTACCTGAGCTTGAAGAGCGCCTACGTCCACATCCGACCGGACGCTATCGTCTTCCACTGCGACCACGAGCCCGTCGGCCAGTGGTGGAAGACCGCGCGGAGTACGATCAAAACCTTGCGGGTCGTCAAACTTCGGCCACCATCGACAATCTTCGGCAACGCGATCGTCCGTCCCGAACACAAGTCGGACGTGACCAGGATTGAGATCCTCCTGGATCAAGGCGGGATTTACCTAGACACTGACGTCATTGTTCTCAGGTAATAGTAAGAACATCGTGGGTTGTGTTGTTAACGTATGTATGGCTCCTTGATAAAGGTGTCCTGTGTTTTATATATCGTGAGTCCATTAGTACGATATAGTCAGTCTGCGTGTAGTTTGTAGCGTGTGTAGCTCATGCTCTCGCTTCCAACGGCAGCCTCCAGATAGCTCCAAGTAGTGAAAATGGAGCTGGCGGGTGCATAAATTCTACCCTGTTGGTACTTAATCTCTCCACGGACAAGACTCTTCCAAAACATGCTCGTGGCACACACTGGATACTTGGCACCTTGGACCCCTGAGGTGCAGTGTGCAGGGCCTACCGGTGTGTGAATACGTTCCAACGTTCTCTATTCCTATTCTAATATATGGACAAATATTACTGGACAAATCACGCTCATCAGCGCCGGTAGACATATAATCGAAGTGAGTAAACCCCAACAGAAAATTCGAAGGTAGTTTGATGTTAACATTGTCATTATTCCGCCACGCAGCTCCTGTAGCTGAGTTGGTGTCAACTGCACTGCTCTGTAGTCCTTTGGACAACAGTTGGATTTAGTACGCTGGGGAGCTATGGAGAATGACTGAGTTTAAACATGTGGGGTTTTAGTTGACGGCGAAATGGCACTATAATTATATATTATAATAATCCACGGTTGTTACATCTGCAGGTCGTTCGACCCGCTACGAGTCTACAACACGACGATGGGTCTAGAATACGACGGCCAGCCGGGCCGCCTCAACAACGGCGTCATCGTCGCGGCGAAACAGGCCGAGTTCCTCCGAATCTGGTACGACACGTACCGGAACTTCACGAAGCGCGAGTGGGACTACCATGACTCGATCGTGCCTTACAATCTTCAGTTCTCACACCCGCGTCTCGTACACGTGGAACGGGACACTATCAACTACCCGGGAGGGAAGCAGTTGGACCTGATCTACAAGGGACATTACGACTGGACGAGGAACTATGCCATACACTTGTGGTATCGTCTGCACGAGTTCGAGCACAGCGTCAAGAGCATTAAGACGATGGATACAACCTTCGGAGAAATCGCCAGATTTGTGCTCTTTGGGAACGCTACGTTGGCGGCGAAAGGATAGGACGGTACTTCATGCAACGTAGAGTGCCCGTGGTATATACATAAAATGAGGCGGCGAGATTTAGCATGAGTTAACATTAACAATAGTGCCTCCCCCAAGGAACGAGCTCCAACTGTCAGGTGGACAAGAAAGCAAATTACTTATTGAAAGTCCAACATCTACGTGTGTCAGTGATATGCCCTTCTAGGGCATTTGTAAATTTTCTAATACGCATGTTGACACTGCTGGCATTTACACAATGAACAGGTGATGTGTTCCATTCAGTTGTCGAGAAATCGAATATGTTCTTATATTTCTGTCTGTTAAATTTAATATACTCTTATACTCACATAATTATGCACTGTTCTTTTGTTCTTCGCGATCTCTGATTTTTTTTCAAACATTCCTTAATTTTGAAGAACTTGCTTCCATCAATAAATTTGTGTGTAGCCGGACAGTCGACCGAGATGACAAATGTTAGAGTCTGTTGCTGTTTCGAAGCTTAAACAATTTCGTTCTCTCCACTTTGCCTGTGTTTTTCGGAAGAAACACTGAAATATGCCATTCCCACCGACCTACGCCAGAGGAAATAAAAGAGCTGGTATATGTGTAACCTGTTGTCTCACGAAACATTGCAGAAGCACCCGTGACTCGATTCAATTCTGCCAACTAACTACGCATGAGGACAAACTGAATCGGTGACGTTTTTAGGGATGACCCGGTACCTTCGCCGCTGGATTGAATGGATTTCTCTTTTCTGAATCTCCTGGTGGCTAGTGTTGTCAAACCAGATTCTCTTAGACGTTCTTCATAACCGAGGTCTCTCGGAACTGGAATCTACGTAAGTTCTTCTGCTGTGTCTTATTTCCAGCTGTAATCTATGCGTTGTTCCGGTGCTATTTCCACCCCTGCCAGGAAACAGTCCCGTGCGCTATGGGTTATGGTCAGTGGCGTATCTGGGATCTTGCAAAGAGGGAGGCCAAAGATGGCACGCCTCGTCACCCGTGCTGCCATGTAGCGGCACAATTGAAAGATACAGTAAACAGTCAAACAAATTAGGCCAAATGAGGGCCCAATGGCCTCACCCTCTAAATACGCCACTGGTTATGGTAAATTTAAGGCAACCGACGAAAAACAAATGATGGTAATTAGTAATCCTGATGACCCACGAAACCACCTACCACCGAACAACGTTTAATGGTTGTGCCACCTGGTGGATAAATTATTATAAAACGTTTTAACTGTTTGGAGGTAGCCTCGATTACCAAGGCTCCGTGCTGTGGCGCCACCATTTGTTGCACACGTCACCTGGATGCAAAGTGTACTTTTCATTGTGAAGGAAATCATGTATGCACCAGATTCTGGATGCCTACACGATTAGCTAATTTGGCTAATTAAAAAAATAAGAGTGAATAAAAATAAAATAATAAATAAAATGCTTTCTCCTCTTTGAATTCATCGTGTACTTGTATTGGGTCAGAACTGTGTATATCTGTCAAAAAACCTATAATCGCAACAAAACAAAATTATTGTAGCACAAACTTGTGTGGGTCACTAATATTTTTTGTTGCTGTGACACTGCAGCAGACAATTGGCGACCTCAATATAAACTACCTTAAAGTGAAACCAAAGGCATTGTTTTGAGCCTTTGCACCTATAAGAGTGCCTAAGAACTAACAATTTGCAACTATAATCAAGAATATCACGCAAGTGGATTACTGGGAATCTGTTCTAAAAGTGCGAAATTCTGGTCTAATGTAATTTTTCGTGAAGGCTGACATATTCATCAGTGTTTGGAATGTTGACCAATGACCTTAACCCCCAACGCGGCTGTGACGTAGGCTGTGCATGTCACGTGTATTATTAACGTGGTTGAGATGTGCAGTTACATTTTTATTTGCTTTTATATTGGATTTACACGCAGCAAAAAAATTAAGTTGATACATTTTCATCAACTAATGGGTCAAGATGCTTCAAAACGTCGGTGACGGAGAACGTTGAAGCCTGAAGCGGTACAGACAATCTTCCAGTATGTACCTCAGCCGAACGCTTCGACAGAACGCGAGGCGGTCAGTAAACAATGAATTAATGGACTATTTTACCAAATACATCGATTTTAGACGCAAACAGCATGTCCAATCGGCAAGTATGTGACTAAAATCGTTTAAGTCTACGATCAGGCGTTTAAAGTTGGAGTTGTGGGAAACCTAGTCAGCACTCTTGATGTAGGATTCTGAACAAATATGGCGCTGCCCATGTAAAAAAGATTTTTGGTGTTCAACGAGGTATATTTAGTTAACCATCTGCGTGATAGTCTTGATTATACTTGCAAATGGTTAGTTTTCAGGTACTCTTATAGGTGCAAAGGCCCCAAAAATGCCTTTGGTTTCGCTTTAAGACTTGCTTGTTTTAAATGTCTTTCTTATTTCTACCTATTGATACGTTTCCTACGGGAAACATAAACACGAGTAAATTTATATTAACATTCCATGTGTCAACCTTGACTGATAACATAAATCCGTAATACCGCAAACAAACCCGTATGATTATCTACGTCCGCTGGTTTGCTGCGCATGTTCAAATGTAGCTCGCTGTGCATACTGGGATATGTTGATTAATTGGTTGGAGAGTATGGTGCAGCTGACATATTCGCGAGAGTCGGTCTTCAGACGTGGTTTGAACTCGTGGTATGTTATAAGACATACGTGTTAACCGTAACAGTTGGAACTTAAGAATTGCTGATCATATATCAACTGTCGTCGTTTTTTCTTCTTTTTCTTTTTCGTTTTTTTTCTTTGTCTTTTTCTTCTTTGTTTTCGTCTTCGTTTTTTCTTCTTGTACTTCTTCTTCTTATTCTATCCTCTTCTTCTTGAATCCTTTTGTGCCGTAATCTACAATAAGGTAACAAGGCAACTTTGCGATTCAATGATAATATGGAATTTTTAATATTAAACGATATATTAATCAAAGTTCGTTACTAACTTGAGTGCTACAGGCTTTCTACAAAGCAGGTGAATATTTTTTTTTGCTAACCAATACGGTCCAAATGAAATTATCTCGTTTAATCTAACTGTGTTTGTCCTGCCAAGTCTAATGAGATAAAACGTCGACGAAGCCTCATTGGGTTAACATCTATAACACGTTGCCATGGAAACAATTTAACAAAGAACGTAACGATAGCTGGTGAGGGACGCGCTGTGCGTTTTTGTGCGCCTGTGTGAAGGCGCACGTGTTTGCACATGTGATTACATTAATGTTTCTTTTGTTGTTTATAAGCCGATGCGCTCGTGCAGTCCCACACTCCTGCTTTTAAAGTGCGAGCGCGTGCGACCGTGCGTCAGAGTGCGTGCATGCGTGCGTTCATGCGTGCGTTCATGCGTGCTTGTGTGTATACAAATAAATATAGAAGGGAAACATTCATATGTGCAAGTATTTATAATAAAATAATCATAAATGTGTCATATGTTGTATGTTTGGTACGAGTGTCCACAAATTATCACATTAAATTTTTGTACGCGAAAACACATTCTTACACGAATGAGGCAACGGTGGAACATGAATGCATGTCTGGATGCATTCATGGAAGCGTACAACTCCATAAATATGGTGCACATATAAATTTACAAATGTCTACAAAACACGTTCACTATATGTAAATCGCTACAAAAAGTTACATGTGCTTAATATATTTATTATGCATGACACGTAATACTTATAATTGGATAGAACTACAGACACTTTGCTAAAAACACAAATATTAATTACACATACAAAGCTAGGTTCTCTGATTAGATTACACCATATATTAAACAATATGAACAACACAACATGTACATATGTCAAAGATACACAGTCTGGTTAGAGTCATAAAATCATGGTATACAGAATAAATTAAGTCATATCTATTATTGTTTCTTGAATGACCAAATGTGTGTTAATGAATCATAAGTGGTTCAAATAATGTGGTCGTTTAATTTGTTTAGTTTGTTTTAATCTGTTTAATTTGAAAGTTTCGGGTCGAATAGTATGTTTACATTGCTTGCTAAGTGGCAAGGTGGATATTCAAATAGATAACGGTCAATTGGTTTGTACTGTGTTTCAAAATGTTAGAACTGATATAGTTTATATTATATAACATGATTTTACGATAACCATAAAAAGATCGGGCTTTGTACTTTTAAAGGACTTTGACACATGAAATCATTTGTTATGAGCAGTAACAATGTTGCACGGTTGACAATAAAGAAGACTTTGTGCCTGCTGCGGCCTTGCGTGCCTACATGCACGTCTCTTTGGCAGCGACGACCTCCTCCTCCGACACGTCGTCCCGGGAGTCGATGAACGTACACTCCGTCTGTGCGTACTTCCGCTCGCGCAGGCGTAGCATGAAGCGTCGCACCAAGATGGCGACGAACGCCGGCACGACGCTCAGCAGACTGCACAGTACTGGGGCCGTCTTGGCCAGGTCGGCTTCAGGCTGCGCCATCGAGCTGACAAGAAGCAGGTTGGTTATGACCGTTGTCCGACCGCCTGTCTCGACAGCAATGGTGAGGATGCGGCTCTGCGGCAGGCCAACGGCGAAGGCACTCGCTGCGCCAACGCCGTAGCCAGCCGCCGCCAGTAAAGCACTCAGGAGGAAGATCCTCACCGTGATGTAACGGAAGATGAAGCCGTTGACGAAGAGGCTGGCGATGACGGAGAAGACGATCGTGCATACGGTGAATATCGGCAGGTACATCCAGCAGACGTCATACAGGTCCGAGTAGCGCCGTTGCAGCACATAGCCGGAGAGAAGTAGCGCCAGCGAGGCGGCGAACACGAAGAAGATCTCGCGGAACGGAATGACGGTGTTACCGGCGACGCTGAAGAGGCGCGTCTCGAAGAGGATCGTCCACACGGGAATCATCGCTGCAACGGGAAAAGCATAATATACGGCTCCACCGGCGTATTTAGGGGGGAGGGTGAGAGGAGAGGCCGCCCCGAATGGAGAGAACCATTTTTTAATAGATGATATCGGTAATATAGTGATCTAGCCCCACTAAAAATGTCGCCGGCAGGGGCACAAATAAAGATATATAACCATCTAGTGGCGAAGTTTCCACCATAGATGGCGTTAAAAAAAATTTTTGCCCCCAATGAAAAATTCTGGATGCACCCCTGCACGGCTTGACGTGGGGAAAGATCGCTATTTGTTTCCCTATTGGCGACATTGTTAACTTTTCACAAATTATATTTTTAATATTCTTAAAATCAACTACATTAATATATTATTTTCATCAACTTGCTGGACAATATTCGTCAAATTGTATTATTTGTTTATACATCGCGTCTGCGAAAGAGATCATACAATCAGGCACTAACACGTGTATTATCTCGCCAGCCATCCACTAATTAACAAATTAACATCAACTAATTTAATCTGGGCATCGTAGTCCTCAAATATGGTCATATTCCTGTTAAAAAATATTTTCCAGGCCGCAAAAATTAAAAAGGGGCACCGTCTAAAATCACGGCAATTTATTCGTATGGCATGATCTCTGTCCTACGTAGCGGTTATACCATTACAAACGTCTCATATCTGGACAGTCGTGTAAACTCCCTCCCCATTAATTAATTAATTCATTCATTTATTCACTCAGTCACTCACTCACACACTCACTCACTCACTCACTCACTCACTCACTCATTTACTCACTCACTAACTCACTCAATCATTCGTTCATTCATTTGAAGCAGCATTAATGCTATCCAATTACCACACCTGCTCACAAGATGGCGCACCAGTTTGATCTATTTCGAGTTTGATTTCTCAGTATTACGAGTATGTTTATTTTCGGTGTCTGTTGGCAAACTGTTACACTACAGCATTGCCTCGTAGAAACAAGAAGGCGCGGCCCCCTAAGGAAAACGTTCAAATTGTTCACCATTAAATGATGTTAGCATGTCTTTAATGTGTTCGTATCAAAGACAAATATATGTTTTACCCATTGCCAAACTATTTTCAGCAAACAGTCAACCTAGCTGAGTTGCATTTAAAAAATAGCAAGGGTACCAAGAAACCCTCTTGCTCATTCTCTCGGGCAAGACGGGCAGAACTTAAACTATGTCTCGTTCGTATTATATTAAATGTATTACACATACTTGTGCTTGTGTAATCAGGTCACCAATTAGTTCGTGATTCACATCGTTATATAGTGAGTTGCACCATTTTTACTATTGGCGAATAAAGATTGTATGGTTATTGCTAACTGTGATAATATTATGTTTGTATTACTTTGGGTTCAATAAACGTTTCTGAAAGATCAATAGATATTAGTGCATAGTGCATATAAAAGTTAAATGTGTCTGTCTCGTGTTGCTGAACTTTCGGGGTGGGTATCCGATAGATATTAGCATCATTTTGCACCAGATTTGGGGACGTTCATAGTGTTGTGTTTTGCGTACGTGATGTGGGGCCGTGTTACCCGAGAGGGCCGTTTTGCCCCGGGTTACCCTACACCATAAGTTCTAATAATCAGCACGGGGTTTAGTGCAAACATGTAATTCCACTTCGTATCCCTACTTTGATATTGAAACACTGACACGGTGGCGATTATTACCGTCTCGTTAAACAAACAAAATGTCGGACAGTGCACGGACTAACAAGAATATTTGTTCCTACGCAACCAGCGCTTGAGGGAGAAGAACCCGCTGTAACGACATTTAGACTACGCCTGAAAGACGCCACAAAGAGATTACGGCGCCGTCTGACGTGTCGGAGCCTTGACGCTGTTATGGCTAAAGCAGTCGTTCAGCGAGAATTGTGATCGGCCGAGCGTTCGACGAGAGACCGTCTGGATGGGTCATTGTCTCTAATCGAATCTCGTCGCTGCGTCTAGCCGGGTACCCGGACCGTTAGCTTGAAATAAGGCGTTCGGCTGCCGCTACCTCTTGTCTGTTTTCGTTGCGTTACGTTACATGGAATAGTCTCCAGCTGATATACCCCGTGGTAGGTCCGACACTTTGAACATACCAATATTGGGCTACCGGATGGGCTTGACGTCACAGAAGGTAACCACTTCCTGTATGCACATCGTCTTCAGGTGAATGTCGTCATGGCATCGGCAATCCGGTATATATATCCACGTCCTGGTAAAAATATCTCAGTCTGGCCTCTCGTTATGCATTGAGCACCTTGAAACGACTCCTCGATCGTGAGTCCCAATTTGGATGTTATGAAGTCGGTAACTCTACTTTTCGGTCGGACTTGGTCCTTTCTTCCGGTCACTTTCCCGGTGACCGAGTCCTTCTCCAGGCCGTCTCTCATTGCAAGATGTCCGAAAATGTCAACATTACATTTCGTCCTTCATGTTTACGTAGGCCCTGTATAGTTTTACTAAGTGAGTGAACATGTATATTCAGGTAACCTGATTGGCTTTTTTCGAGGCGTCACATTTTGTGGTCCGTCAAAAATAGAGCCAATCCTATGTCTACTGTAGAAGAGCACGGAAAGAAAATTGTTCTGGTAGACTAAACTCAGAATATATTAGAGCAATGTTCGTGCCCCTCTAAGGTTCGCAGTGCTGGCGCATGACATGGTAAAATACTAACAGACTTGCAAGTTTCCACAACACCTCCTCAAGGAAGATATTGAGACCATCTCCAACACCACAATCCACCAAACAAAACATGAAAGGGCTGGAAATGGAAATGGCTCGGACATGTCTTCAGAATAACAATGACCTACCAGCGAAAACAACACTGACCTGGACCCTAGAAGAAAAAAAAAGTCGCTGACCAAAAACGACATGGAGACGAACCATGGAAGAAGAACTGAAGGCTGCTGGGATGACGTGTCAATCCGACGCAAGACAGGCAGCTTTGGTGTTAAATGACACGTGAATTCAGCATAATGTGGAGTCGGGCAGCTTGATTTCGTCATGCTCCGCCATTTTGATGGCCACGTCATGACGTAAATAACTAGTTCCGTCCATACGAGCGTTGAATACTGCTTTTAGCATTGTACCACAGTATTGCACGGCACGCATTGAACGCTTGTGTAATAATGGTGCACTTTGGCTGTAATTTTGACGGACGTATTTTCTGCATCGGAATTTTTTTATATTTTTTGTGAGAGAGCACTGCAGCATCTCATGTGTAACATGGCGTCATAACAAGGCTGCACTACATAGCTTTGGCCAACGGAAGGGGAAATACTCTCATGATGCATGCACAAAAGTGAAGATAATTGGTCAGGCATATTGCGAAAACAGCAAGACAACAATTGAATACTAATAGCTCCTACAACCATTTGATTTTCGCGCAGTCCTTCTCATTTGCCCTATATTGCTTCATCAATCTAATGTCCGCTAACAATATAGCATTCAAACATATCTTACTGTAATCTACGCAATAAATAAACTGCATTTTCCATAAAATGTTGACCACTGAAAATACCTTTCATGTGAAAATCCGTAATGCCTTTTTACAGTACAGTTAGGCATAGCACATCGGTAACGTGTACGTCATTCAACTGATCACCCGACAGAACGACAGTGGAACCGCATTAAGGTCACCATCAGGACTGGGTCAAAATGACCTAAATAGTGAGGTTACCGTATTAGCGAAACTAATGTCCTATACCTTACTGTTATGGAAATAATTTGGGACTATCCCAGGGTGACCATAATGGCGAAGTGGGCGTATTATAGAGGTGACCGTAAAGCGAAGATGCACTGTAAATACATTTACGAATGTCCTAACCCTCGAACATGTAGGTAACACATTCGTAAAAGAAAAGGCGGACAAGTACACTTACCGAGCGTTGCGAAGTTATTGACGGAAGAAATGGTCGTACTAAGAGTTAGGTCGCCGTCCGCTAGGAGGAGTAATAAGTTATTGACGCCCTCTGACGGCGAACAGGTGAGACTCAGCACGCCGAACGTCATATTGCTGGTCGAATGCAGCATTTCCACGAGACCTAGAGCAAGCTGAAACAGTAGAACGCCGATTTATCCACATCCACGTATGAGCATAGTTCCACAACAATGGTGCATAAGATATGTTCTGGTTTGATTATTGTGTGTCTTATGTTACGGCCGGGTAAGCGTCAATAAAATAAAGGCAGTGCTGTAAGCCAAAATTAGTATGAGTTGTAGATACTTTGTGTCGGGGTTGTTGATATAAAATAACAACAACAACAACAACAACAATTCCGTCGTCATCGCAGACGCCATTTTGAACGCGATGGCCGCGTCATGGCGTAACTAACTTGTTCCGACCGTATTACGAGCGTTCAATGTCGCATTTAATATTGCACCCACATATCGCACGGCTCACATAAAAGGTAACGTCAACAATTAGACACGTCAGATTTCTTGCACAGCAGTCATTTATAGTTACACCATCCAAGCTCCAAAGTCTAGCCGAATCACGCACTGCCAATTATCGTCGCCCCTAAATAATTCACACTGATCTTCTCATCAGCGCTCATATACTAAAATAACGAGACGCGCGGTGGTTAAAATCAAACTCTTTCTGCCAAAAGACAAATGGCAAGGTTTTATGTAGCGCTGCATCCGGTCTCTAGGACCGTTCAAAACTCATTACACTTTATAGACCTGTTCATTCCAACGTCATTACATTTCTCTGGGAGCCATTCAGCCACGAGTACTGCGCGAAGACAACCCAATCATGTATATCCATTATTGTCTATAGCCAGGTACTCATTTATACGGATGAGTGAACTCAGGCAAAGTGGAACGAATTGTAACCGCGCTGCCACTAAGCCCCCATGATAGCTATAGCAATCCGCAACGGGCAGTTTGGACGTTTTTCAATAATTCCATTACGCGCACTGGCCAGACGGGTATGATATCATGAACAGAAAAATCCGGTGGTTGGTGAGATTTACTTAAGCAATCACTCCTATTCGTTTTCATCAGATTTCTTTTCTGGGCCAGCCAGTCAAATTTTATGTTCAGAATCACGCGCACTTCAAAATGGCTGCCTCTACACAAAAAGGTAGGGGTCGTTTAAAAGTATGCAGCCCCTAAACGGTATTTTGTGTGGCGTTACGTGATAGTTCTGATGTATAAACGCCTACAAAATAGGACTAACCACACAATACTGTTAACGATTAAGGAAGCCACGGTTCAGTCCATGTGTGATTAATTAATTATTAAAATACACAACTAATTATTACTCACACCTAAACCAAATAATGTTGAGAAAGTAGGAGCGAGAAAGGGCGGCTAGACTTGAAAAAACTAAAAAATTGACACATATATGATCAGTGCTAGAAAATATTACCTTTATCACATCTTATGTAAATTTTGTATTTTCAATGTGTTTGATTCACGGGTAGGCCTAACTGGTTGAGTTTGGTCTGCCCGTTACTGAAGTTGGAAGTTCTGATATGCATGCGATAAACACGCTATGTATTTTCTGAATGTCTGAACGTCCCCTAAGTATTACACAAATAGAACTTGAGTTATGACACCCGGTCGATGTTCCGATCGTAAGTGATAAGCACGGCGGCCCAGAAGAACTTCATTCTCATCCCCTTGCGTCTAAATCAATGAACGATCTTCGTGTTATCGTTCGCAGTAAATACACGTTTTATTGTCGACGTTCCCGCAACACGAGAATGAAAAATCAGGGCGCATCGTCTCCATCAGAGACGAACGACGGGCTCCACGATGGGTAAGACGATACATAAAGCTAAATAAGCTCACGCAAACACGTCGCGTCTGCTGGACGCCCAAGGTGGAAGCCACAGATAAAAGTAACGAAGAACATCTGGTCTCATGCGAATATCAATATCTATGACAGATGCAATCTTCACTAATCGACACAACCTTCCCCGGTGAAGTAGATCTTAGCAAAGGCGTTCAAAAGTTCCGATCATAATCTCCTATGATAGATAAAAGTAACGAAGAACATCTGCTGTCTGGCGAATATAAATTTCTATGACGGGCACAATCTTCAATAATCGACACGACATTCTCTTGTGAAATCTTAGAAAAAGGGTCCAAATAATTCCGATCGAAACCCAACAATCTTCTTTATTCGTTGTAATCCCATCCGATAGACACGCAGCTCGTATCGCGGTAGATGTTTCTCACAAAGAGTTGGGTCAACAACATCAAGGAGCGCACATTGTTCGACTAGTCAAGGGAGGGGTGGGTGAAGGTGAAGGTCTGCATCCACCCATACAAACTAGTCAAGGGAGGGGTGGGTGAAGGTGAAGGTCTGCATCCACCCATACAAACTAGTCAAGGGAGGGGTGGGTGAAGGTGAAGGTCTGCATCCACCCATACAAACTAGTCAAGGGAGGGGTGGGTGAAGGTGAAGGTCTGCATCCACCCATACAAACGTGTCAAGGGAGGGGTGGGTGAAGGTGAAGGTCTGCATCCACCCATACAAACGTGTCAAGGGAGGGGTGGGTGAAGGTGAAGGTCTGCATCCACCCATACAAACGTGCAATTCAACATTTTCCCAGTTGCCGCAGTAACCAATCAGATACGTTGCTAAGAGTTCACTCAGTTACATCCGGTTTGTGTTCGGTAAATGTAGTTCGTTTCAATGTTTCGAAGAAACGAAATCATTGGTGACACGAGGATGGGCTGATTTTTTCTGATGGATACTTCTTCTTAATGGGTCCTAACGCATTTTATGACCTCATTATTTTTAGGATAAATTATTTTTCCTCGTTTATTTCAATTCTCCTCGTCGATAAACCTGCAAGTATTACGACAGTGTACCTGTTGAACCACAGTTCTGCCTTTGCTCTGCCTCGAAGGCGTTCATGTGGCTGAATACAGATCGGTTTAAAACCAGATATTACGCAGCGTCATAGCATAAGTCACCGGCTAGACTTGGCAATAACGAACCACTCCCGTCGTGTTGAGAGTTATAGATGTCCCTGTGAGTTAATTAAGCTGAGCTCTCTGCGGCCATTGCGGTGCAACTGAATTAGGAAAGCTGTTTTTAGCAACATTTCCGTTGCAAGTTTCACTATTGCAAATGTCGAACGTCCAACAGAATAACACCATTGTAACGTAACAAAGTAGAAACAACGGCGCAGTCGCTACAGTGCCTATTTATCGCCTCATTTTCTTTTCGAGTAAGCGCGACAATCTTGGAATACATAAGGGTATTGAGAACATACATACAATTCATAATAAGACAGTGTTATGCAAATTCCACATTTGTTATATTTTACACAGTAAGTTTATTTGTTAAAAGAAACTACACACAAGAAGATATGTAGTAAAACGAAACTATACGCACAATAAAACATGTACTAACAGGAAACTATACACAAGAAGACATGTAGTAAAAGGAAACTACAAACAAGAAGAAATGCTGTAAGAGGAAAACATAGATTACACAAGAAGAACTGTATTAAAAGGACACTCCACAAAAGAATTGTATTCGAACAATGTAGTTGTTTCCCGTCTGACATAAATGAACACCAGTCTCCATAGATCCTCGCAATCGAAACACAGGATGACTCTTCTGGATGCCGGATGGCGATAGCGGAAAGAACCAAGGGAATCGGCGTTCGGAATTGCTGGATAATTTCCGGTCACAGATCTAATCTCGCACTCCATGGTCGATCGACCGAGAACGCGCTAGCACATTCAAAGTAAACCCCGACGTTTTAATTATCGCTCAGGGGATGTCTATCTGTTTGACCTACGAGATGTCCGTGATAAGACAACTAAGGCTCGTGGCGATGATGACATTTTGCCAGTTTCTACGAGGAATATCTAAACAGCATCAGTTCGGACGCAGCAGTCCGAGGCGACTCCGCCGCCAGGCAGTCGGCGACGTAACTACGGTTCATGTCCCTCCACAAGAAGGGCTTGGCTGGGTATAGGTAGTTGTCCGCAGACTTCATAATAGCATTTTCTCGAGTAGGAAGAAGTGTCACTATAAACGTTCGCGTCTCATAATTTCTCACTGGCAGATCACGCAATTGCATCGCTGTAAAACATGAACCATCTCCCCTCTCTCTCCCTTCCCTCTATCATCTCACACACTCTCTTCCCTCTCTATCCGTCTCTCATTAACTCACTATCTTCCTTATGTGTGTGTGTGTGTGTGTGTGTGTGTGTGTGTGTGTGTGTGTGTGTGTGTGTGTGTGTGTGTGTGTGTGTGTGTGTGTGTGTGTGTGTGTGTGTGTGTGTGTGTGTGTGTGTGTGTATATATATATATATATATATATAGATCAGCACGAATGATATTCTCAGGAAGATGATGTACGCAGATGATCTGGCCATAATAGCAAAAAGCAAACAAGACCTACAGGAAGTGTTGGAGGAATGGAAGGGGGTGTTCGAGAAGCACGGACTGAGAATGAGCCTAGAGAAGACAGAAGTGATGTGGGTTGGACACCAGAGATAGGAGATGAACATCAGGTTGGATGGTAAGGAGATCAAGCAAGTGGATGGCTCTGTGTACCTTGGAGGAATGGTTACGGAGGATGGGCATTCAGCGGCAGAAGTGCGACGTCGGACACAAGCGGGAGCGAATGCTTGGAGAAAGGTAGAGGGAATCATGCTGGACAAAAAAATGTCAAAAAAGCTGAAAGGGAAAATCCTGAGAACATGTGTTACACCAGCATGCCTGTATGGTCTGGAGACAGTGGCGTTGACAGAACAACAACAACAGAAGCTGCAAGTTTGTGAGAACAACTGGGTCCGGCGAATTACTAGAACAAAGAGGGTGGACAGAAGAAGGATGAACGACCTAAGAAAAGAGGTTGGGATGCAATGCAGCCTAACAGGAAAATTGGTGAGAAGCAGGACGAGATGGGCAGGCCACGTGGTAAGATGCAAGCAAACTAGCAAAGAGAGCAGAGGTGGAAAAACATCAAGGACGTAGGAAAAGGGGAAGGCCACAGCTGAGGTGGGAGGACTGCGTGAGGAGGGACATGAGAAGATCGGGGGAGGATGAAAAATGGAGAGAGGGAGCGGCCGATAGAAAATGATGGAAAGAAAGAACAGAAAGGGTGGTTCGGCAATATTTTACCTGACCCTCACCCCTGTACAGCAGGGAACAAGGAGGAACAGCACACACACACGCACGCACGCACGCACGCACGCGCACATATACACACTTTCTGTTCCTTTTCTTTCCCCCTCTCCCCCTCACCACCTCTCGCTCTTAATCTCTCTCTCTCTCTCTCTCTCTCTCTCTCTCTCCCTCTCTCTCTCTCTCTCTCTCTCTCTCTCTCTCTCCCTCTCGTTGCCAACCTGTCTCCACACACATTTTCTAGACATGTGTAACTAACTTCTCTTTCTCTCTCGCTCTTGCTCATTTTCTGCAATAATCTCTCCCTCTCTCTCTTTCTTTCCCCCACCCCTCTCCCTCCCTCCCCCTCTCTCTTCCTCCCCCTCTCCCTCTCTTTCTCTCTCTCTATCTCCCTCCCCTCTCTCTCTCTTTCTTGCGCGCTTTCTCTACCCCCCTCCGTCTTATTCTCTCTCTCTCTCTCTCTCTCTCTCTCTCTCTCTCGCTCTCTCCCTCCCTCTCCCGCTCCCTCTCTATAATCATATCTCATTCACTTACTCTCTCCTATCTCTCTTCGAAATTATGGAAAATCAAATGTTTTAATTCAGGGGATACCGCTGCAAAAAAGATAAGAAAATACACATTTCAAACGAATTTGTATTTGAATCCAAGCCTGTTACATGATAGGTTATTTGATAACTGATAACTGACGGATCTAGTTTGCGTTGCGGCAACAGACTTTGTGTCTTGGTGCAGGTTCGACTTGCAACGTGCATCACGGAAAAATAGGCACTATTCATTCGCCCCTTCATTCGTTCATCTTCTGTCAAGTATATCAAGTATACCCATCAGGAAGGTGTCGGCAGAAGATCGTGAAAGATTGAGACAAGTCGTCGAGACAACAGAAAAGAATTCGTGACGCGACGGAGGTTGATACTGGCGCAGCAATGGCGGATATCGCAGTCGCTGTTGCATGAATCGATGTCGCAAGCAAATGTGCATTTATGACAAAATGTATTCAGTATTACGACACAATCTGTCCCAATTTGTGGCAATCCGCATATGAAATGTCAATGTCGTAGCCATCCAACACCCAGGCCGACACTTTAATGCAGCACACTCGACGGATTTCACGAGTCCCCGATCAGGTTTCGTTATGAAACATTTATACAACTGCACTGTGCCAGATGTTGATTTTTGAAGATGTAGCGTAATACCCGATGTCATACGAGATGGACTATCGTTATCTGAGAGCTCTTCTGGCTGAATTATTCAGTACGACGTTGCGGTAATTCTAAAGCTATACTTTTTTATATTATAATTAACACAAATGTAGGCAGACCGTGAGTACTAAAGAGTGTCAGTTGTGAAAGAGTGAACAGAACATATACAACTAAAACTTGATGATAACCAGCCAGAATATTTTGCTGTAAATGTTTGTGGTCATGCTACTCGTTCAGGCGTCCATGGAGGCGCAACGGCCTAACTGAGATTATGGCAACACAAAATGAAGATAAATATAAACATCTATTTACAAGAATATGTTCAGTGCCAAAATAGGGCGATAATCATGCATTGACGTTTCAGTTCAATATTTGTCAGTGGCAAGAGTGCCACTCTCTGAACAGTTATTATAACGCGATTCTAAGATTTTGCGTCAGTCTCCTTTCCCAATTCACATTGCAGCCCAACAGCAAAGTACAACGTAAACATCTCGGAACACGTTTAGCGTATCAATTAGTCGTTTCGTTTTGCGAGTTATTGACGGCTCGAGTACGAACGTCTGGGGTGTCTACTACGCAAAATATAAAACTCTGAACGTCCTCAAATCTGGTGCAAAACGAAGCTAACTTCTATCTGATACCCACCCAGAAATTTCAGCAACACGAGACAAACGTAATTAAATCAGTTTTTTTTTTTTACTTTTATATGCACTATTTCGTGCACTATTTCGTGCACTGACCTAACATTTTGTCAGTAGTAAAATGGTGAAACTCAATGGTGTGATTCGTGGACTTAATTGATGACATGATAATATTATTAATCACTTGGCAGATCAAACGATACAAAATGGGTAATAGTATGTTGTGTTTTGCATACATCTTGTTAAGACATACGTTGTGTCTGTGGGGCAAGACGGTCCCCATGCATGTGGGGCAAGACGGTTCCCATTCACGTGGGGCAAGACGGTCCCCATGCACGTGGAGCAAGCGAAAACCACGGGGGAAGGGGTTATTGACCGTGTTGCCCTAGGCATAGGACTGTCTTGCCTCAGGGATAGGGCAAGACGTTTTTTTTTTTGGTACTCTTGCTATTTTTTCAAATGCAACTCGGCTAGGTTATTTATTTACTGAAAATAGTTTTCCAATGGTAACACACATATCTGTCCATAATGTGAACACAATAAAGACATAGTAAAGTGGTTCAATTGCGAGGTAAGGGGTGTTTATGCGCTCAACCGTACATTGTGCTGGGCTAACGAGGCTATGGCTAAGTGAAGGAAATCCCAAAAAATAAACCTACTGTGGAGGGCCAACAACCCTCCCAGCTCAAATGATGTTACAGAAACCAAAAGTGAATTTCAAAAGCCAGCTCGTGCTGGAAATGGCTACAGGAAGGCGACGGCCCAGATACCAGCGGATGATGACATCATTTATTTGGACAGTATGACGCTTCCGGATCAAAGCCAAACGGAAGTTCGAAGGCTGACAACGTCGTTAACCAAGCCAAAAGTTAATTTAAATATAGGATGTTGGAATGTGAGAACGTTGTACTCTATAGGGGAATTAGCCCAGCTTGCAAGAGAAATGGATAAATGTAAAATAGATGGCATGGGCATTAGTGAATGCAGATGGATGGGACAATGAAAAGTCAAGATGAACACCGGAGAGAGCGTGATTTTTTTCAGGGAGAGAAGACAACATACACAGACACGGAGTGACAATGATGATGACAAAGAAAGCAGAACAAGCATTGATGGAATGGAAACCTATCAGCGATAGAATTATTTATGCTAGATTCTTCTCCAGGTATGTACAGCTATCGATCATACAAGTCTATGCACCAACGAATGAAGCCAACGTCGAAGATAATGACAATTTCTACGAACAGCGTCAGACAGTTATGGACAGTGTTCCTAAGCATGACGTACTTCTAGTAATGGGGTATTTAAATGCCAAAGTTGGAGAAGACAACGAAGAATGTGAAAACAGAATAGGAAGCCATGGAGTAGGTGAAAGAAATGACAATGGAGAAAGACTTGACTTCTGCGGACTCAATAACCTCGTGGTTACATGTACTATTTCCCCATATAAATTGATACATAAACAGACATGGACATCTCCAGGAGGAAAGACAAAGAATCAAATAGACCATGTGTTAGTGAGCAGGCAACACCGGACATCAGGAATGGACACTAGGGCCATGAGAGGAGCCGATATTGCGAGTGACCACCAATTAGTGCGATCAAAAATCAAGCTGAAACTAAAGAGAAAACAAAAGAACAAGGCGATCAGAAAGAAATTTTATATAATTAAGTTACAGTAACCAGCTATTAAAGCCATATTCCCATTGAAGTTGCGCAACAAATATGATATATTACAAGACTACGACGAAACAGACGATGAAGAAGTTGAGAAACAATGGCGAGACTTTGAGGATGCATACAAAGAAACAGCTCAAGAAGTACTGGGGTACAAAAAGAAAGGGCAAAAACCATGGATCAGCAAGGAGTCGTGGGAGTTAGTAGAAGAGAGAAAACGACTGAAGAACAACATCGAGCAGAAAAAGTCAGACAGGATTAAGAAGAATTACATAGATAAATATAGGTGTAAAGACAAAGAAGTGAAGAAGAGCATGAGAAAAGACAAGAGGAAGTGGGTTGACCACCTTGCCATGGAAGCAGAGGAAGCAGCACATAATGGAAGAATGAAAGAAGTGTATGATATTACAAAAACCCTCAGTAATGACAAACGTAAGACAACAAATGCAGTGAAAGACAAAGGTGGAAACTTAATAACGGAAGGATTGGCCAGAAGGAAGCGATGGAAAGAACACTTTGAGGACATCCTTAACAAACTTATACCTGATGACCCTGTAACAGATGTGGAGATAGATCCGATCATAAATTAAATCAGCACTGACCCAATAACAAAAGCAGAAATTAGAACAACGCTAAAGAAGATGAAAAAACGGCAAAGCAGGGGGCAAGGACGAAGTTACAGCAGAATTATTAAAAGCAGACATGAATACAGCAGATAAATGGCCTGTCAAATTATTCAGAACATTTTGGGAACAAGAGAAAGTGCCAATAGCATGGAAGCAGGGACTGGTCGTTAAAATACCGAAGAAAGGTGACTTTACAAAGTGCGGGAATTGGAGAGGAATTACTTTGACATATGTTCCTAGTAAAGTATTCGGAAGAGTACTCATTGACATAATAAGAGATATAACAGCAAGTTGAGAGACGACCAAGCAGGTTTCAGAAGTGGGAGAGGCACAGTAGAACATATGTTTATTTTACGAAATATTATAGACGAGGTAGTGGAATGGCAGGAAATTCTATACATCACGTTTGTGGACTTTCAAAAAGCATTTGACTCAGTGCACCAAGAGAGTATATGGAAAATTATGGAGAGCTATGGAATTCCATGCAAGATAATCCACATGTTTCAGTTATACGAAGATAGTGAATGTGCAGTGTTAGACGAAGGTGAGGAATCTGAATGGTTCAATGTCAAAACTGGAGTTATAAACAAGGAGATGTAATGTCTGGATTTATCTTCTTGATAGTAGTGGACTGGATAATGAGAAACACAACAGCAGGAAACAAAACAGGGATAAGATGGAACTTCACATCAAAACTAGAGGACCTGGACTTTGCCGACGACATGGCACTCACATCATCATGCTACACACACATGCAAACAAAGACAAGACAACTGAATACATTTGCAGCAAGGACAGGACTAAGAATAAATAAAAAGAAAACTAAAATATTTAGGATAAACAGCAAGTGCGAAAACAGAATACTAATCGATGATCAAGAGCTAAAGGAAGTAGACAAGTATAACTACTTTGGTGCGAACGTTAGTAAACAAGGAGGAGGTGGCGATGACATTGTTAACAGAATTCGTAAAGCTAGGGTGTCCATCATGAAACTAAAGCAAATATGGAATTCAAATATATACACATTGAGATCTAAATTGAGGCTTCTTAACACACTTGTTAAACCAGTGTTGTTGTATGGAATTGAAACATGGAAAATTAACGAAGGAGACAACGTAAAGTTAAATACATTTTTTTCAAGTGCTTAAGACAAACCCTACAAATTCGATGGCCATACGTTGTATCAAATCGAGATATTCTCGCAAAAACAAAATTGAAGACAATCAACACTGAGGTCAAGTTAAGAAGATGGAAGTGAGTAGGACATATCCTACGAATGGACAAGAACAGCAAATGTGAGACGACATTGACCTGGACGCCCGAAGGTAGAAGAAAGGTTGGTCGACAACGGGCAAAAAGACAACGGGGCTATCAACTATTGAAAATGAAAGACGCATACTGGGGTGGAACAGCTGGAACGAAGCCAGACGTGTAGCAGCTGACAGAGCGAGCTGGAGGAGATGCACTTCGGCCTTATGGGCCATTGGGCTCGAAGAGGATAGGTGAGGTAGGTGAGGTAAAGTAGTTCAATGGTGTATAATTTGAAAGTTTTCCTTGTCGGGGGGGGGGAGCGCTACCCCAGGTTACCCTACTTACCGCTGGCATTATGCCAAATCGACAGAATAATCCAACGGCTAGCGATAGGGGACGCCTCACAAGATAGACGACTTCGACGGAGTCCACTTGACCGCCAATACCAACGAGGTTCACTCCGACCATAATGAGCGCCATAGCGTTCAGGTAGACCTCGGCGTGGTTGGGTGGATTCCGCACGACCAGGTTGAGGTTGTAGCGAGGCGGCAGTCGCCATGCCTGTAGAATGGCGACCGACGCGTTCTCCGTGCCGCCCGATGACGTATTTCCGGACAGGAAGAACGTCACGCTCGTGCGCCCTAGCTCCCGCCCGACGGCCGTCACGTTGAAGCGAGTCTCCGTCGATGCTAGCAGCGTGCGGCCGCGCGGTGCCGAGACGGTGGCGGTGGACGGGTCGACGGCGTGCATGCGCAGCTCCATCGGAAGGTGGGTGGCGCCCCCGTGGTTCCGGTCGACGATCGCAGTGACGCGTACAGCGCCGTGTCCGCCTCGGTGCAGGGTCAGCGGCTGGTGTTGGAACGACAGACGCACGAACGCGTTAACGACGACGACCGGTGACGTCACGAGGGCGTCTGACATCGTCGCGAGCAGCATCAGTACGGCCAGCAGCATTTCCGCTTCCGGACGATGGTACATTTTGTGCGGGCTACTTCACCGGATGACAGTCGAGCCGCTCGTTCGTCGCTTTGCCTCTCGTGTTGCCGAGTGGGACATCGCGTCCACCGCTTCCACACACTCGATCTGATATAATCGTGGGACGTAGACAGACGTCCTACCAGACCCGGTGTAACAGGCCCAGACGGTGAACGAATTTCGACGGGGTGCACGAGAAAGAGAGAACGAATCCCCGTCTCCAGGTATCCACTATCGCGCCAACTTTCTACAAAACTACCCCACGTCGTAGATTCCGTCGACGTCACCGCGTGTTGCTATGACAACTGGAAACGGTGGTGTTTTCAGATTTGCGTACAACCTACAACCCGCCGACGCGTATCCTGCGTTAACTCGCTTCGACGAACCAGCAATCGTCAGCGCGCTGGTCGTCCGTTATAATGTCCGTCGACGTCGCGATCGGCAACTTGTAATATTATCCACGGGTGCCTCTAACAGCTCGCACTGATAGCGTGGTCGGGTCAGGCCGCTCCACTCCCGCGTGTTGCCTTCATTTCCCGTAAACGACGTCAATCAGTTCTCGTGATTCGCTGTCGAGGATCGCGGCGTTGTTGGTCAACGTATACCAATTCCGTCTGTACGGACACGCGCGACCAGCTCGCTTCAGTCCGCGCGTACTTAATTAGCCGCTAGTCCGTGGCGACGCGTGAGTGACCATTGTGCGCTTCGTACTTACGTCTGAGTTCAATCGTAAGCGCTCTTTGTGAGCCTCGCGGTTTCACTGAAGCCACGGGATTACCACCGTTAACGCGTGCAAAGGGACTGACTGCCTGTAAAGCTCGTGGTCTCGGCTAGCACAAACGAATGACAGCTCAGCAAAGGGATCATCTCAGCACATCGTTGTACGATTTTACGTGTGATCTACCTCATCGGTATATCGGGCGAAACATAAATGAAACGTAATTTCTGGACTTTGGTCCACTTGTCTTTTGGCGGTTGTTGTTCACGCCCCATCTAGCTGTGCTGTACTTTGGTCCACTTGTCTTTTGGCGGTTGTTGCTCACGCCCCATCTAGCCATATATTAGACGAGTTTGGTGATTACTGTCTGTGGTTCGTCAACTTACCTCAACTTGAAAGACATCTAGCGTCAGATGTGGATGTGTTGGGTAGTTATGTTTAAACGTAAGTTCTCGCTCTCCTTTTAGTAGCATATTATTTTTATTATATTGAAATGAGTACATTGTATACAAGAATGGAGACACAATTAGAACAAGGACATTGGTAGGGGAGACCGGGGCTAGTTGTATACAGGGGCAAGTTGTTACAGAGTCGTTTTACGAAAACATAGCAAACGTTTGGAGATACCATCGATAGTAATTGGTTGGAAGTCCACCAGCAGAAGTCCACCAGCAGAAGTCCACCAGCAGACACACTTAAAAAAATCGGGAGTTAAGAAGTTGGAAGTTGTTATAATTTATTGGGTACCAATGACTCAGCCAGCCAGTTTTGTGCTGACAATAACTGAAAGAGCAAAGCTTATTTAACCACGACGTATAAAACGCCTTATTTCACCTATGAAGCATGGGGTACTGGTTTATAACCAGTCCTGTAAATGCTAGCAACGTCAAATAAAATTAACAAGTATCTCAGAAGGGAGGGTTACCCATGGATGAAAAATGGTCGAACTCTCGATAAGCCAATGACTTCCTTGTCCATTTGCCATCTGGTTATTTTGCCTTGGATGGCAATCTTTTTAAATCTTGTTAATTTTGTATGGCCCTATTTGAGCAATTAATAAATTCTGCACAATGCATTGAAATGTGGATGTTCGTACGCGTATGCGTGAGTGCGCACGAGTGCGTATCATTCAATCAAGTAGAATTTGCAATGCATATATATTGTCATTAACTATTTCATACTTCATTCAATAATTCATATTCCATTCACAATTGTTTGTTATGTAAGAATCCGGGGAATGAATCTCTTTTGGTAACTACAAATGAAAAGCTTAATATATGAAGCTATGAACACCTACATTGTTATGCAAACTGTGTATAAGATGTATAAGTGTGTATAATTCAATTAATGCAATAACAGTGAAAAGTACAATTGACACTTGCTTTGCTAACCACACGTTCTTTGCTTGTAACAACGTGCCCCGTGTGATGTAACAACTTACCCTGCTTATGGGGCTAGTTGTTACAGTCGACAGCGCCTGGGAAACTTCACATATCTACCTAACTACCATATAGGATATCAATGGCATGGCACATTTTATTAACACGAATAATAAATTTAATGTATACATTGACATAAATAATGCATCTAACATACGTTTCACAAAACGTGACTATAACTGAAAATTGTAATAACTAGCCCCGGTCTCCCCTACATTGTAAACTCAACATCTAAACTATGTTTCAAGATAGCTTTGCATACTATGAAATTAGGATCGGCTATTAAATTCGATAGGCACTTAAAATGTTGTATATTGTATTATGTTCTTTGGTATGTTATTTGTTATGTATATATGCACGTGGTGTAGCCATAAGACACCATTTCTTAACATTGTGATCCTAAATAAACATTAATTAATTAATTAATTCATTCATTCATTCATTCATTCATTCATTCATTCATTCATTCGTACATTAATACATTCATGCATACATTCATTCATTCATCTGTAAAATAACTACAACGCGTACAGAGAACTAAACTGATCTCATAACTGAATCTGAAAGTGCTTAACTATGAAAACCATCTTAACATGAGTTGAGCTGCTTGACAACATCAGAAACCGGGAGAATAAAGGGAGAAACATTTTTAAAGTTTTCAATTTATTGAAAAACTAAATGATTAATTCAGATATTGATACAGCAATTGTCCCGCAACTCGAAGAATGTAGATCGTTGGACGCAGAGATGCAGGTTTACTAAAACAACAGTGTAGACTGGACGTTGGGACGTACGCACTCATTCAATTCAAATGTTCATTTTCCGTTTAAAGAATGCATTAAAACGGAAAGTTAAAATTTAGGGTGGCCTATACATTGCATTATCAGTTATAACATTGATCAAACACACACCACACAATCATTCCATACCTCAGTAGCTGTTGTACTTGATTTGTTTTAACATTCACACTAGGTTCCCCATTTGGCACGCACGCACGCACGCACGCACGCACGCACGCACGCACGCAAGCACGCACGCAAGCACGCACGCACGCACACTAACTCTCGCCATCCCGGTAGGCCATATTACTGGAAACAGTTCACTTATAACTACCACTTCAAACTCAAATCGCAGAGGGAGCTTGCAGAAGATGATTTATTGGAACGAAATCATCTGCTTACCTTACAAATGCTATAGCAATATCCATAAGAGTATGGAACGTCAAAGATGACTATTATGGTAATGTATTTCTATAGTTATACAAATTTAAATTATGTCATGATACTTTATCATTCGACGATGGTACTTTATTGTCGATTGTAGCTTTTCCTTCCTGACCATACCGTAGAGAGCGGCTTCCCGGTGGCCCTACCGTAGAGAGCTGCCCCCCGGTGCCGCAGAAAGCGGCTCCCCGGGGGCCCTACCGTAGAAAGCGGCTCCCCGGTGGAGCTACCGTAGAGAGGGGTCCCCGGTGGCCATACCGTAGAGAGCGACTCCCCGGTGGCATTATCGTAGAGAGCGGCTCCCCGGTGGCCCTACCGTAGAGAGTGGGTCCCCCGTGGCCATACCGTAGAGAGCGGCTCCCCGGGGGCCCTACCGTAGAGAACGGCTCCCCGGGGGCCATATCGTAGAGAGCGGCTCCCAGGTGGCGCTACCGCAGAGAGCGGTTCCCCGGGGGCCGTACCATAGAGAGCGGCTCCCCGGGGGCCCAAGAGAGGTGGTCGGACCTATGAACTATTATTAGGTGTATTAACTTATTATAATAGCATATACAATCAACGGTTTACTCACAACCAACTGATCATACTCGTTGTCGTTGTACATGTAAGATATATCACTTTCGATTACTTGTGTAAAGTAGGTTGCTTGTTCTCGGCGGACGATGTCTTCTACGTCAGCACTGTTACGTCATTTGTTGGGAAGCCTTGTCGAGCAAAGCGTTATGAGATCGCAGTACAAAGCGTTGCAGTATTCAAAGTGAAAGCCTAGTCTTTTCAGGGTGTCTCACAATACTGGCTTTCTCGCAAGACTGGTGGGGTGGCGGGGGGTAAGGAGTTCGAAGGAACCCCCCTTTTTAGAGAATTGCGTTTAACTTCGCCATTTTCAGAAATCATCCCATATGTCCCCGGCTGATTGTACACGTGCGAATCCCCTTTTCAAAACCCCGAGGAACGGCCTGTTGTTGTATATCAAAGTAAACCATGGTACATCGTGGTATTTTACCATGGTTTTCCTGTTTCAAAACACCAGGACATAACAATAGCATGGTTTACCATGGTACATCATGGTATTTTACCATGGCATAGGTACTGACGTATTTCTCAAATATAGCCATATCCCAGATCAGAAATAATTATTCATGGAGCACAAAATTGTCAAAAGGGCGTACCGTATAAAAACTGCTGGAACTGTATTCATGTGACATGAACCGGAAGCAAATTAATGACCTAGCCCCGTGTGTCTGCTTGAACAGAGGAAGTCCGCACGGACGAATCTCTTCACGCACAGCGCAGACACAACCACCAACACACACTGTGTCGTTCCCAACTGTTCACATAAAAATTGTGCATTTAACCTGTGATGCCAACCATATACCACATGGTAAATAATGCAATACGATGATATATTTATATAAGTGTATGGCCTACTGATTCAGTGTTATGCTGTTGTCCAGTCAAAATGTCTGTATAGCATACATTACATTACACACTATATGACAAAGCGTTATATTGGATATCACGGTTTACCATGGTTTACCATGATACACCATGGTATACCATAGTATACTATCAGTGGCGTATTTGGGGGGGGTGTCACAATTTCAGTATACCATGCATTACCATACACAATATATGACAAAACATGGTATTGGTATATCATGGTGTACCGTGATACACCTTGGTATGTAATCAGTGGCGTATATATGGGATGGGGCATTGGGTCCCCTTATGAAAATATACTATCGTATTACATGGCAAATATCATGGTGTTTTGAAACAGGTAAATCATGGTAAGCATTGGTAAAATACCATGGTGTTTTGAAACAGGTAAACCATGGTAAAATGCCATGGTGTTTTGAAAAAGGTAAACCATGGTATATCATACATTTACCATACACAATATATGAAAAAGTATGGTCTACCACAGTTTACAATGCAACTTTAAGGTATGGTTTACCATGTAATATAACGAAATACCATGGTATACCATATAATTCCATGGTACACTATGTAATTCCACGGTATACATTTTCATAACGGTTATACCCCCTTTGGCTTACATTTGTAATTTTGTTTCGAATGTTTCGGTTGCGCCGCTACGTGGAAGCACGGTAAACTAATGGGTGACTAGGCTTGCCCCCCTTTGGCCTCCCCATTTGTGAGATCATATAATGCCGCCACTGTAGGCCTATACCATGGAATATTTTCGTAAGGGTAGGGATATCGGCCTACACGATTTTGTTCTTTGGCAACAGCTATGTTTGGGTTACGCCATCTAGCGATTAAATAAGTCATTATTTTCGCCAATATTTGTGACAAGTGAAATAAACAATAAATATAAATAGTGTCGTAGTCACCAAATATGCCCTTGTTTACAAATTAATTTACAGGGTGCAATAAATCCTCGAAACGGGTACATAAAATTGTAAAACGTACTGTAAACTACCATAAAGCCGTATTTGGCGTTCCATACGAGAGGCGCCATAATAGAGCTTATTATTGGAGCCTGTGTTCTTTTACGCGTTGCGTGGCTTACTAATCCTGCATTTTTCGGCAATAAAAGTGAATACATTACGAATACGTTGAAGTCCATCGCTTGCTACTGACGTTGTTAAATTGAACTGCGGTAAGCAATATGCATTTAGCATTTAATTTCATTTCAATGTAATACCGGCTTTCCATACATAAAAAAACACTAAGGATTGTTAAAATTTAATGTATGTCGTGTTAAACTAAATTATAATAATACATTAATTGTTAAGTTTATCTTTGTTTATGGATTGAGTTCTCGCGTGGAAATTAACAGTGTTCTTTTGATCTTCATTATCAGAATTCCCGACTGTCAATGACATTGACCATCACATTGGCATTACCGCTGCGTTGGCTTGGGTTTGTAATTGGCGTTGAACATCTTTAATTTGGCAGTACCAGGTGTGTATATTTCTATAAGCACAGTGTTATTTTCTGTTTGTAATGAAAAAGGTGAGTCAGTGGTGGTCAGTAAATAGCACTGTTTTACGCGCCCAAAGCAATGACTTTTAGACAAGCTAGTACGCGAGTTTCCAAGTGCGACGCACTTAGCCATGGCGCCACATCTGTTCTTGGGCGATAATAAAGTGGTTTCGGTCATACACAAAAACGTTGTTATGAACGTTGTAGTGGTGTCTCTTAAATATCATTATGGTCACTTTTGTGTAGACGGTTAAGTCTTTACATTGCGAGATTCATTTTTATTTCAAATTGTGTTAATATGGAAAATAATTAAACTAACAGTGTGGTTCATTTGCTCGGAAAATTAAATGGCTAAATCAGTAAATGTTTAAATTTGTCTTGACCTGTGCCAACCTAGAGGCTATAGCTAAATAACGCGTAAACAAACGTGCACAAGATGCGTGGACCCGTGGTTCTCAACTCTCAGTTATGTTTCCACGAAACAGTAGATTCGAAGCAAATACAGATCTTTGTAAATATTTTGTGGGTTTTGTGCATAAATTAGGGGTATGCTAATGACAAAGTCAAGACGTCAACAAGTCAGTTAGCCTAAGCAAAGCCAATGCCATGGCTCTATCTAAGCTGCATCCACACACTAACACAGTCACAAAGCTTATTGCATAATTAAGCTTCCCCTACAATAATAATATGCTAATCTCCCCATTTTAGCTCAGTTGAAAATATGAACTGGTAAATTGGGCATTATTTATTCACTGAGTTTAATACATGTGTATTGTCTGTGACAATTATTGAGCGCCAATGAGTGGTAATGATAAATGTAATAATATGTTTTCTAAAAGGTACGTTCTTATATAGCATGATATCTGGTCCAAACAGTTTACACTTCACCTACAGCAAACCTATTTATTCCAACTCAACATCTCAACCATGCTGCATTTACTACATGTACATAAAACTGTTTGTTAGATAATTCCACAGTGATCCACTCATTTGATACAACTAAATGAACAGGGGCATGGTGGAGTGAAAAATTTTTTTCCAGGCTTTCAAATGATAGCAATCGGATTAAAATGGTATATAAAATCCCACACCTTTCAGTTGAATGTTTGACCTTCTGACCTCTATGTTACTGCCGTCCCTCCATATGCCATCCAAAGGTACATTCTCCAGAGTATACAATAAATCCAAATTGGCTTATTTAGAGGCCAACACAGTTTTTCAGACTATAAGTGTTCCGCCCTTCTCAGATGTCTGTCAGTTTTGTTTTTAAAATTTATATTATTCATTCCTGTGAAACCATGGCAATAAAATGACTGATCTATGGCCTAACGGAGGATCTGCAGTGCACAGCGACCTTCGTATGAGGAATCGGAGTCCCTGTCTGAGTGTTTGACGAAGAAGAAGAAAATGACTTAGAAATCCATTCCTACGCATTAATGAAGAGCTTACGTATGTTTAATGGCGTTTGTTGATAACAAATTATTGTATTATGTGTGAGTTTGTTCAGAAAATATAAACTTGTGCATATTTTTTATGTTCGTTTCTTAATAGAGGACATAATTATCATGGTTTAAATGAAATGGTGTTACCCATGAATCCAAATAAAGACAATAAAATATATATATATATATTCCCTACAAATATAAGGATAAAACTTTTTGATAGGTCTTTGAATGCTCTATCAGTCTATGTTCATAGACAAATTATTTTGTTCCATTGAAAATGTGAGGGTCAGAGGGGCTATGATGTCATTCTTGCAAATAAATCTGGTTACCCACGATTCACAAACTAAAATTTTCTTAGAAAACATTATGGCTTTGTATGTAAATTTTGGTGGTAATTCACAGCTTTCGTGTAAATGCTTTTATAATAAACAAACCAAAACATTACAATGGCTTGGTATTCTGATAAGAATGTAATTATATACTCCTGGAATCAACAGAAAAACAATTTTCTATTGTTTACAAGAATTTGTGTTTTATTCTTTGTATGCAAAATATATGTTACCAACGAATCCATGATTGTTCTAAGTTATCCTGGTCACGCAAGATAAACATAATTTAATAGCAGTTGTGAACAGAATACATATCAGACATACACAATTGTTCTTATATTTTTTACAACCTCAAGGACTCTACTACTAAGGACTTTGCGTGAAATGGCAAGACAAAATTACCAACCTGGACATCCTACAACGCTGCAACTCATCTCCACTAAGCAGCATTCTAAAACAGAGACGGCTACATTGGCTCGGTCGTGACAACCTTCCTAAACAAATTATGTATGGGGAGTTAACTGACCAGTTGGCCGACCCAAACTGAGATACAAAGATGTCATAAAAAGAGACCTGAAAGATTATAGCATCGATCCTATGCACTGGCAAACAGTTGCTGAAGAATGACCTACCTTGCGAACCAGTCTTACTTGCAGTTCGGCTGTAGATATCAAAGCACACCAGATTCACCAGGAGATCAAGCGTGCGATGCATCATGCTCGCAATCAACCAACATGATGCAGCAAGCAAAAGCATTGTCTTACAAGACAGAAGCTGGCCACTATTACTAAGGCTGAGGACAATTGACACAATGTCATTTGAAAACATTCCTGTCTAGAAATATGTAATATTGTCTACTATTGTGGAAAGTAATTAACCAATAAAGAGACTAATAAATTTAGGTTTTAGACACTAATGTCATTCCTAGCTAGGTCAAACCTATTTTCCACGAAATGTGGTAAGATTATTTGTAAATGGGCATAGAGACAGTCCTGTGGATGTGTGGCTAACATTCATAAAAATAGATTCAACTTCACTGATCTACTTCACCAAAGGTCTTCATCCAATCTGTTGGCGATTTTTTCCTGAAGTACCTGTGTATGTTTGCATTTTACTGGAAGAGATCGAGAATAAATGGAGGTCATCAGTAAACTTTACTGAGTGACTATTTGTGCTGTGATTTGACTGGAATCGACTATATATTCACACTGCTAGTATTTACACAATGGGTGGATATTTTGTTCCATTCATTTATCATGATCTGTGAGAATTAATACACCCTATATCCCATACACTGTTCTTTTGCTAACACTTAGTTGTTTTTCATAACTAACTTAGATCTCTTGCCTTAATTATTATCTGAAATGTTCTTGTTAGTTCTAAGCTCTTTTATGGTTGTAACTAGTACAGTATGCCACATTTTATATCTTGTCCATGTTCCCATGTCCTGTGGTAAGGCGTAAATAACAGCATCTGTGGCTGCCATTTTCCAGGCCATTTGGCGAGATGCTCTTGCAATTTTTTATCTCAATTAATTTTCTAATCTAAGCTCTTGTATCATCCACAGAGTGTATTACGTTGAATGTTATATGATATTTCAAGTCAGTGATATATATAAAGCCATGTGTTGTTTGTCCACGCATTTAGTTACCAATTGTTTTTCCAGCTTGATTAATGAAACATACAGATTAACGAAACACCTTATTATCATCCATACTATGACTATCATTAAAATATGCGTAATACACTAATGTATCATAATATTTCTTTATTATTTTATTGATCTCTAGTAACTGACATGACTTTGAACAAAGAACAAACAATTGTAGCCGTGATGTAATTTAAGCAATCACCGAGATTGTTAATTGTCTGATTTGGTGCATCTGACATTTGAAGTTTAGAGTGATCTTTCTTTTTTCTTGATATTACTGTAGATGCCCCGAATATCAAGAAATAAACTCTACATGAGGAATAGTGGGGCAAGCACTTTTCCAGTGATTGAAATGCAGTGTTAAAAGTTACATTAACAGTTAAAAACAGAATTAAAACCGTTAATTTTGTAGAAAGTTAAGAACTGATAAAAAGACAATGTCAGTGATATATTTGATAATGATGTGGTGCCCCATCCATCCCTGCAGTGAAGAGCTGAATGAGGGTAGGGATGTAACTGATGGTGCATATCCAGGTACATTGTTCCAGAGTTCAATTGATGATAGGAAGAAGGAGTGCAGGAGCTTAGCCTGATGTCCTCTAGTGCTGTAGGGTTCACATCGACAAGTCCGTCTATGATTCTGTGCATCATGCTGACTCTGTCTGATGTTCTCCTGGACTGCAGCTTCTCAAACAAACCGGTTCAGTGAAATGTATTACAGTGTTATTCAGATCAGTTGGTTCCTCAAAACATTGTCCAGAAGTGGAAACGTGAAACAAACAGAATAATGAAGCACTCGAGAAATCTTTCTCGCATAAAAACATGCGGATTACTGAAAAACTGGATTAACAAAGAACAGATAAACAAGGCATGACTGTATTAAGAACAGATAAACAAGACATGACTGTATTAAGAACAGATAAACAAGACATGACTGTATTAAGAACAGATAAACAAGACATGACTATGAAGCATAATTTGGGGTCTGATACTCAAAACTTATTTTCATGTATTGTTTGTCTTCTATCAAAATAATTCAGCCATTTTTCTATTCAGTCAATTATACTATTGTACTGTCCCCTATTTCACAGGCTTTGATACATGTGATTCCTAAAGTGCACATGTACCCATGGCAAGCTAACATTCAGTGAAATCTTTTAAGTGAGAATAATTATACAGTTTGTAGCCCTATGTGCATCATTCATGGATCTAATCATTGTAGTGACTAATGAAATACTGTGTCCTGACAAGACCATCTGCTCTTCTCTAAATCACCCCACATATATTGGCCAATGGAACTACAGCACAGAAGTTGGGTACATTGTGTCGGTGATGTTATTGATTATAAGTGTTATTGATTCTATGCTCACCTTAGCTCAACCTGGTCTAAACACACACAAGATGCAAACGTGAAATATATAGAAGTGTGTATTACTCTATTCAATGCTGTCACTGAGTGCCTCTTACAATCAGCCCGGTAAATCAGTAGATAAACATATTCGATGACTATTTACTTGTCAAGAATGATAGACACAATGAAGCTGGGCGACAAGTCTGCTGCAGGTTAGTCAGATTTACTTGGCCACATGTCACAGTCAGGAGTACAGAGTCCCTAGGAAAGTGAGGATTGCATGTGATGCGTAAATTTTTTCCAAGCACTTTTGTATCGGGTAGGTTAGTACCGTTAATATTTTTTCTATTCTGCAAAACGCACCAACATTTCAAAAATCAGTCACTGGACTGGGTCAAAATTTAGAGTATTAGCTTTAAATGGGTGCATTTTTCTTGAAAAGTGAAGTATGTAATTTTCACTAATTTCACACACAAATTCAGGTAATTGATGTTTAATGTGCTGTGAAAGTTTAAAGAAAGAACACGTTTTCCACAGAGCCCAGGAAATGCTATTATATCTGACTAGATGGAATCTTAAATATGAAATATATTTTAGTCATATTTACCATGTTTTCATCACCTTCACCAGTATCCGGTAATAGACGAGTTACCATGACTTGCTTGAGGGGTAAGACCACAGTTGACCTTCCTGTTTATTGTTTCACACGAATGTAGGACGTATTAAATTGCGATATGTGAATTTAAAGAATTCATACGATGTGACATAAGTGCAATTGAGCAGGCATATTCACAGGTTTGTTTGTAGAAGCTATTGGCTGTGAAACGGTGCATTTTTTTGAGAGTTTAAAAGGCGGAGGGATTTATGGGAATTTTTCTGCTATGGGCCACGTGGGCGCATGAATACAAGGCTATTTTTGTCAAAATTGATGGGCATCACACGTCGGGGCATTTTAAAAGAGCTGGAGGTATGTGATTTTGATAAAACTTGGTCAGCATGTCAATGAGATGATGGCAGTTGCTGTGAAAACGTTTCAGAATTTTTAGTGGTAACGTTTTCTTATAATCTAACAAAACGTTAACATGGCCACCAATGCAATTTTCAACTGTGGTCTGACTCCAAATAGACGGAAGTCGGGGTCACAAACACGGTTATAAAATGTTGATGTGCTTATGTTTTGGTCGTTGTTATTAGCTTAATTGTGGATATTACACGTAATTTGGATGAAATTATTAGTTTGTTATAACAAATTTCTTATAATTTTTATAATTTGCAATTATGATAATATAATTAGGGTTCATATTTTGGAAAATAAATAAAAACGGTAGCTAACCTGTCCCATTTTGTGTGTGTTTGACTTAGACAATTGTCGGTGTCAGACTAGATAATATTATATTATTATATATATGTTATAGATTCCATCTAGTGAACAAGATCATTACTGGTTAAACACTGCTACTATTTAAACTGTTTAACAGTCTCCCTTAGGAGGTGTCTTATAACCGATCTACTAAATATAAAACATGTCAAATAAATGTACATTTTAGTTTTGTACAGTGTACTATAACATTTGATGTGCACGAGCTGATATATTGCGCAAGTTGATGTTTAATATGATATTTCATTGCTAATAAATATAATTTTTTTATTTTTCATATGCTAAAATAGCAGTATAGAAATTGTGGTATGCTAAAAGTGTACAATAAGCAATTTTTAATATCAACAAAAACTGTTGCCTTTCCAAAATGTCTATTCACCACATATCAATACCAATTTCATGTTGTGTGCAGTACTTTGCAACCCTAACCGTAGCTAACCCCATCTTTAGCTAACCACGTGAATGGTTAACCCCATCTCTAGCTAACCCCATCCCTAGCTAACCTTAACTCTGAAGTGGTTAACATAAGATA
Source organism: Lamellibrachia satsuma (assembly GCA_033239005.1). Taxonomy (NCBI): domain Eukaryota; kingdom Metazoa; phylum Annelida; class Polychaeta; order Sabellida; family Siboglinidae; genus Lamellibrachia; species Lamellibrachia satsuma. The sequence continues at coordinate 2,510,783 of BSQZ01000017.1, forward strand.
TAATCATTCCCATAGGCACAGGTTGATAGGAAAAGTGAACAGTTTGCTTGGAAAAGGCAGACAGCAGTAGCAATCACGAACATCATGATACAGATCGGATGCCAAAATGGAAAGTTTGCAAAAATTAGGGGGTATGACATAAGTATGTGATGGAACAGGTAACCATTTTGGACTAGAGCGATCATTGGTTGTATTTGTCTTGTGGCTCAGTGCGTTAGCAACACTGTGTAACAAATTTGGACAGAATAGTTGTATTTTGGTTGTGTCACACCCACTGGAAGCACTGCGTAGATCAGCATTTTCAAATCTGGCCGCGACTGGCATCTGGTCATGTGATACCCTTTTATGGTGGCGTATCGAAATCAAGCCGTTCGCCTTGTATCTTATCAACTAGAAGTATGAAAGCAGTCACATAAACAATAAAATTGGACAAACCTGAATCATTGGAATTTACGCTAAATCCTGTTAAATGTGAAAAATGTCAAATTTTCTTACAAAGTTATGCCACGTTTGGTTTAAAATCAAGCAATTATATGAATACTAATTTAAAAATAAACTCATTAGTATATTCAAAGGGACAGTAAGCAGGCTTCATTGGTTCGCAGTGCTATGTAAATCTAGTGTACATCATCTATGATTTATCAAGTGTCAAAATCGACCTATAATTAAATTATGTGACTGGTTTTCAGCTAATAATACGGACAAAGAATTTTTTAGACTTGGCTGTCAAACAAATAATAATGACTTGACAAGTAGGAGTGTTCCATAATGTGTCTACATATACACTGTGCCGCAACTTGACATAAAATTTGACACTTTCTGAAACAAAAAAATTCCCTATTTGGGGTAAGACCACAGTTGACCTTCCTGTTTATTGTTTCACACGAATGTAGGGCGTATTAAATTGCGATATGTGAATTTAAAGAATCAGGTTTGTTTGTAGAAGCTATTGGCTGTGAAATGGTGCATTTTTTTGAGAGTTTAAAAGGTGGAGGGATTTATGGGAATTTTTCTGCTATGGGCCACGAGGGCGCATGAATACAAGGCTATTTTTGTCAAAATTGATGGGCATCACACGTCGAGGTGTTTTAAAAGAGCTGGAAGTATGTGATTTTGATAAAACTTGGTCAGCATGTCAATGAGATGATGGCAGTTGCTGTGAAAACGTTTCAGAATTTTTAGTGGTCACGTTTTCTTATAATCTAACAAAACGTTAACATGGCCACCAATGCAATTTTCAACTGTTGTCTGACTCCTTGAAGGACGTATTTAGGGAAATGGAGTCAATAAACCATGCAGCATTCTCATTCTGAACTATCAGTAATTGCCGCCATTTCAATGCAAACAAACCCTCGTGAGATTAACATAGCCAAGTTGTGACTTTTGTCTTTCTAAAAAAAACTGTCGTTCGAGAATACACATTTACAGAAATTTGTACCTACTATGCAACGATTCAGTATGGATAAAATAAACCAATTTATTTTACAAATTGACATGCATTCACTTCCACCTTTATCATTCTGAAATCATATTTTTCAGAAATTCGCTTAAGAGAGTCAGCCTCTTTACATAATCACACTGCTCTGGCCTGAAGTGATTAACTGTTAAGTAGAGTCGACTGTAGACATTTCTAATTGAAAAGTTATGTCATTCTTTACAGGATTGTCAGCAGTTGCAGCATAATGACATGACTATGTTCTATTTTTATTATGTTTGCATAATTTATTGAATCATGGTGCCATTATGGGGCATGGTAGCACTGTGGTTAGAACACAGGACTCTGACTCACATTCAAATGACCAGTGTCTGAATACTCTCTTATGGCCATTCGAAGCATGGGCAATTTTCTTTCACTTCTTCACAGTGTCGTAGTTCTCTTAGCTGTGTAGATGAGTACCACGCTGTAGATAATGATGGGATTGTGTGAAGGAATAACTCTTGTGCAGTATTTGCTGCATGGCTGAAAGCTTCCTGGAAAAGTTTAACTGTGTTGGAATGAACTTGTGAAGTATAATACACCTTAAGGGGTCCTACAAAGTGTACTACGTAGGAACTTACATGTATATCTTTATATAAAATTTGCCGTTTTATTAAAGGCAATAAACCACAAAGGAATTATCTTGAAATCCAGTTAATTAGAAACCCAACTTCTAAATAGAATGCCAATATAAGTAATGAAATAAGTAATGTAACAGTTCAATTAGTTGTGAAAAATTAATGCTTCAATAGATTTTATTTTGTCTACTTTGTGAATTGTTACTAGCAATACTACTTGATCACCAATAGTAGCCTATCTCTTAAATGCAAAATTAATGGCAATGGTGATTTGTGAGTCTATTAATAATCACCACTGTTGGGAATAGGCTGGTAAATATTCATGAAACTTGGCATCCAGTGCAGCCACCCTTTGGGCATGCCACAAAATCACTAGAACTGTCTCTCGGGGGGGGGGGGGGCAGTGCTGTTTCTTATCTATTAATTTGTGACATCTGCCACTTCAGTAACAGTAGTACTCAAACAGCACTTTACTGGTTTGAGTGGTTTGAGAATGTTAATCTAATATGAGAATGTTAATCTAATATGAGAATGTTAATCTAATATGTTATGCAAATGATACTTTGCATTGAAGATATGTGAAACATGTAATTGCTCTGGATCTTTGTTGGAATTGTAATGCGAGTTATTGTATATAGTGGTAGCTTGATGTGGTTTATTGTGTGGTTGGATGCCAAAATGTTACATGGTTTACTAATAATGAAATTTCACATACTGAATAAAGATAGTATGGGAGATACGGGCTAGGCATAATTGTCACCTTTTTAGAGGGGGTTGGACATTTGTATTTGTTATTTGAACTTAGCATCTAGGTGAGTTCATATTTAGGAAGTTGGTTTAGGAAGTTATGAGTACATTTAAAACCAAACATGCTTGCTTTAAAATGGCTTCTACAGGTCGATTTGAGAGAATGTTTGAGACTAGTTACAGACTAATTAGGATTTTAAATGGCTGTTTTCAAGTGGCTTAACTAGGACAGTATTTGAAACATTAAACTATAAAGAGTGAAATCAAATACTCTCAGACTCATACACCTGCATAAATCTAATTGAGGGGTTTTGTCCTACCTCATGAGGGGTTATGTAGCTTATGTCCTACATCCAAATAATATCCCAGATATGCTCTGCATAAGCATACTATTGTATATTCCAGAATAGTGCCATGTATGGAGTACATAGTCTGTATATACAGAACATAAATAATGTAAATGTTCCATATGTAGAAATGCTCTTCACAGCTGAAGTAGAGAGACAGATAAAACAGAAAATATCAGACATGTACACATTGCGTCATATAACTTATACATGCCATAAATACTGATACATTCCTAAAGTAGCATACAAAAACAGTAGATGTCAGTTACGGTGATTATTCTGATGTTTGTTATCAGTTTAGACTTTTGACTAACTTTCGACATGTCGAGAGAACAATGCTATCAGTGAATCATGATGTCATTGGCTGCCGGGTTATGTTTTGTCAGTCACATGACTGATCATGTGTTGTTTTTATCAGCCCAGATTGGCTGGGGTCAACGGATGGTCCTTGGTATTTCTTCCCTGGAACTTGTAGTTGTGTCACGATAAGAGAATGTTTTTATGTGTGTGATTTATGTGATGATCTGATGTTGTTCTCTCATTGCAGTTGAGTCGTGTGCTGATGTAGTTGCTGCATCTGTCTTCAATCTACCGCGTCCAAGTGGCATATCATTATTGGTAGGCAGGATCCTTCTTGCACTCATTCGTTGTGAATCAGGTTGGGTTTAACCAGCTTTCTTATGTTCACTTGTTGTAAATGAGGTTGAGTCTAAGCAGGCTTCTTCACAAAGTCACTCGTAAATGAGGTCAAGTCTAAGCAGGCTTCTTCACAAAGTCACTCGTAAATGAAGTCAAGTCTAAGCAGGCTTCTTCACAAATTCACTCATTGTAAATTTGAGTTTTGGGTCTTATGTTCAGTCATTGTAAATCAGGTTGGGTTTAAGTTGGTTTCTTCTCAAATCTACTCATTGTAAATCAGGTTGGGTTTATGCAGTTTTCTTCTAAAATCTACTCAATGTAAGTCAAGTTGGGTTTAAGCAGGTTACTTCTCAAATGTACTCATTGTAAATGAGGTAGGATTTACTAGCTGTAATGTGTCCATCGAGGGCCTCTCTGTCATGTCATGAGTAGCTTTGATTTTCAGCCGCAGTATCAGTGGAATTGGGTTCAGTTGTACTGACAATTATAATCAGATGTAAAGGATTACATCATGAATTGTAACCATAGTTGCAGTTAGGAATTTCATCCACGATATAATCATATTTGTTTTCCTATGTAAGAACCAGATTTATATTTCCACTATTATTTAATTTTTTCAACTGTGCTTCATTAAGAAGACACATTTGGAGGATAATGTGGTAAATATGTTTGTTTATATTGGATAGCAGATATGTCGTGACAATAAAGACTAGATAAGATTTTGTAAGTTTTGAACCTTTAAAACATATAATCAAAATAATAATTGGTTAACATTTTGTTGTGAAACTGGTCTTTTTGTAAACGTATTTGTCATTGTAATTTAACATCAAAAGGTTTATCTGATGCTAGAGAGATTCCCTGCTAGAGATACGACAGTTCGGTTGGGCAGATGAGTTGAGGCGACTGTTAAACAAAAGCCCCCCTCAGGGCAAAACCCTTGATTGACAGGTGTTGTTGTAGATAACTTATGTATAATTTATTTTCATGCTTATTAACACCTGGACCCCTATAATATAGTTGGCTAAATACATACATGGACAAATACACACTGAACCACTGAAAGAACTGGGTACGTACATACCAGTTTAAACTAGTTCACTGTGACCTTTAGCGCATCAACATACCCATTTGTATCCTGGCACCGGTGGCCCACTTGTAAACAGACATTTATTTTGTTGACTTTTAGTGTGAAATTTCCTATGATCAACACCTTATAAGTTTAACTGTTTATGAGAAACTGTGACTCATCAAATATGAGTCACAATTTTAAACTTAGTTAATTTGGCTGTCTAAGTGGCAAAATTCTGTTGTTTAGTTAGTTCCAGGATGTTTGTTGGTGTGATTCACTTGGGGTGGGGTTGTAAAGCTAACTACCGGAAATGGGTCAAAGGGTTGCTGGGATGGTAATAGAGGCAAGGTCCATGTTGGTGTCAACTTGGCAGGACAGTTGGAACTGATTACACCTTTGGGCAAACCTGGTTGCTGTCAGTCAGGCTACAACCCTCAGTTGGCACAGTACAGTTGCTACAGGTAACTAATTAGTAACCTTCAATACATACATGCAGTTGCCACAGGCCAATAAATAGTATAAAGTAACCATTTTACTTCTACATAAAGGAGAGTTAGGAGACCTAAATTCTTCAAGTGAAGGTACGGTATAAGTGTGCAAACATTAAACCTAATTACAGTGGATTATATTCAAAACTTTATTGCACCACAATGATAGGGGACAACAAAGCAAGATTTATTTTACTTAGTGAATATTAGTTAGTTACTTATAAATATGTTAAATGTTTTATTAAAATCATGCCCATTCTATTTTAGTGAATTGGTTGGTGCTTAGCTGAAGTTTTCATTGCACAAGACAAAGGGATAATTTATATTCCTCTTGATACAACAGGATTATATTGCAGATTAAGCTAAAACAACAGTTAATGTTTTAGTTAGTATTCACCCCTCTATATAGAAATATTGGGCAATTTATTTCAACGCTCTTATTACCTTAGGCTTAGTTGTAATAGTAACTACGTGGCTTTAGATCCTGATTGGGATTTTTAATGAAAAGCCTTTGTGCAGTAATCACATTGTGGCCTAATACTTTCTATGTATGTACTGTTGTTGCTGGTACACAAAGAGGAGTGGTGTATGAGCCTCAGGAGTGGTAAGAACTGGATGCTATGTTGTAACAGAAATACTACTAAATATCACTAATGCCTTGCGGTTAGAGAGTGGTGAACAGATTGGCAGAATGAGGTCAAACCCTTGTTTTTTTAACTGTAGTCTTCTTTGTGAGCACCAGCAGCAACTATTTATATATCAGTAAGAACCAGCATAATTATCATTTCATCAGCAGTAAGGCATTTAATTAGAAAAAAATGACCGTTTTCATTCAGAATTGTGTGTGTTAACATGCTGAAGTAGTAAATGTAATTACGCATGGTTGAGTGAAATTTTATGAAAGGATACTGGTTATGTGTAATAGGGTGATCATGCTTTCAAAATTATTGGTTATATGCACCAGAGTTTAGTGATTTTGGCATGGAATTTGCTAAGATGGCGTATAAAAAGCATGGGATTTTACAATTGTTCATATGTACAAACCCTGACTTTCACAAGTTGAATAATATTCTTCCATGGATATTCATTTGTAGCATGACGTGAACCCTGAATGCTGAGAAAGAAGCCTTCATTCCAATCTGATATGGTATTATTTTTAAGATCTGCACCATTACTTATCAGGCACTATAATCTTTAAGCAACTAGCATATTTACATTCAGCGCTCACTTCTGCAAGAAAGCCTATAAAGCTTCAATCATATAGTTCTGATCTATTTTTTGTTCCCAGAGTTCAAGCTAATATTGGAGCTAGGTCTTTCTCAGTTGCCACACCAACTCTGTGGAACTCGCTTGCTATTAGTGTTAGGTCTGTAGGAAACAGTAAATTGTTGCCGTCATCTGAAGACTTTATCTCTTTACTTTGTTTACTCTCCTCAGTTCCCTGGTGTATTCATCCATCTTTTCACAACTTTAACATTTTATTTCAATTTTAAGATTGCCCAACCCTTTGGTTCTGATGCTCGCCTCAGTTCGTGTTTTCTACTGAAATATAATCTTAATAAGATCTGAAAGAAGTGGGGATGTGATTGTATAAGTGTCTGTATAAATCATGAGTTAAGTGATGTGATGCAATAGACTGGTGGCTTCGTGCCTAGAGAAGGTTAGAAAATGCACTAGTAAATTGTTCATAATTGCAGTTATAATTGATTACCAGGGTACTCTGCTTTTGATAGTATTTTATGTGGCCCAGTAAAGTTTTTGACCTTGTCTGTTTTGTAGCCTGTACAGTGTATTATGTTTCATTGTTAAACAAGGAATTGCTAAACCATTCTCCTTGTGGTGAATTTTATCAATAATTGATGTTGTTGTTGTAAAGTACTTTGTATATGTTAATTTTAATATTCTTTTCTGTCTCTGATACAGGCACAATGCAAGACGCACTGATCTCCATTTCTACAAACACAGTAAAAGGCCTGCTTTATGTCTACGATACAATTTGCTGTATTCCTGACTATTTAATGCGTGGGACGCCAACAAAAGTGATGATATCTTCTAGAATAAAGGTGTGTATGATATATGATATGTGCTCAATTTCTAGCTGCAAAATGTTAATTCGTTTTAATATATACGCATGCCATTTCTAAGATACTGCATGCATTTCCATATGTAATAATATATACAGTAGACAATAATTTAAAATTGTGTTCAGAATTATTATTAGAATAATTAAGCACAGAAAATAAGGCTATTTTGTTCTTAACGCACCGGGAAGTTTTTCAAAGATTGCAAAACAGAAGTAATGTAAACCATACTATATGTGAAAGTTTGCGAATATAATATTTAAGTTTATGCTAGGAGTTCCTTTAGAGACATTATCATAAAATCATGTAATATAGATTTAAATGTCGCTATTGTAACATTTTGATGGCCCAAATGTGCTTTTATGAACCACAATTTTTAAATATAATTTGACTGTTATTTGTTTATGATTACTGACCTTGCCGTGCAGCATGCAGTATATACCTGATATGATACAGTCAAATTATTTTAATTATTTTGTTTTCATGGTTTAAGAATAAGAGGCATTTGTGCTGTATATGTATATTTTATGACTAAAAATGTTGTAAATCTAAAACCTAATGAAATAACTCACTGGCAAAAGGAGTCATTCACATTTTGATTTTCAGGCTCGTCCATTGGACAATGATGGTGGCGCGCCCTACCGGTCAGTTGACAGCTTTGACCATTTGACCACAAGCCCATTCCCTGACTGTGTCACGCTTGATGACTTGTTCAAACAGGCAGTCCGTCGTTTTGGGTCCCAGAATTGCTTCGGTACTCGCGAAGTATTGAGTGAGACGGAACAGCTGCAGGAGAACGGCAAGCGATTTAAAAAGGTCAGTTAAAGGATCCTCATCAATTAAATGTTTTGCTCGTCTCGTTTCAGACATATTTAACACAAAACATACCTGTCTAGTTTCCACTACAACATGCTGGCTCGTTTGTACTACAGTAGCTCTATTTTCTAATAGTATCATATAACATAAGACTATTCACAGTTTGTACTACCTCTATTTACTAATAGTATTATATAACATAAGGCTATTCACAGTTTGTACTACCTCTATTTACTAATAGTATCATATAACATAAGGCTATTCACAGTTTGTACTACCTCTATTTACTAATAGTATCATATAACATAAGGCTATTCACAGTTTGTACTACCTCTATTTACTAATAGTATTATATAACATAAGGCTATTCACAGTTTGTACTACCTCTATTTACTAATAGTATTATATAACATAAGGCTATTCACAGTTTGTACTACCTCTATTTACTAATAGTATCATATAACATAAGGCTATTCACAGTTTGTACTACCTCTCTTTACCAATAGTATTATGTAACATAAGGCTATTCACAGTTTGTACTACCTCTATTTACTAATAGTATTATATAACATAAGGCTATTCACAGTTTGTACTACCTCTATTTACTAATAGTATCATATAACATAAGGCTATTCACAGTTTGTACTACCTCTATTTACCCATAGTATTATATAACATAAGGCTATTCACAGTTTCACAAGTTACGTGACATAACAATGATTTAACAAAAGTACACACTCTTTTATTCAACCGACTGCGAATATAACTTAAACTATTCACGCATTACATATTGGATCATCTGTGAACCTGATTTGCGATGGGCTAAATGAATTAAAGATGGAGTTTTAAAACAAAGTCGCCCTGTGTTATCATGAGTTCAAGTCCACACAAGGATTCACCAACTTGAAGGTTTTAAGATTCCCCCTTGTAGTAGTTAGTTTTATACGCCCCATTCCTCATTGGTGTTTTAACCCTTATACGCACAATTTCGTATACGTTGTTGGTTACCTGTGGTACATTTGTACCCCAATTATTTTTTTGGGAAAAACAAGACAAATAATTAGAATTAGCGCATTTAATGAAAACCACCAGTTACATTTCTACCCTGTTTACACGTGTGGCGCTAACAGATTGTGATGCAATACCGAATAAGAAAAAGAAGAACTATTAATGACAACCTGTGCCCCAGACTGTATTCTAAAAAACACAGAAAATGAAATATGATCTTTGTAAATTTTACATTTTATGCATTGTCAATGCTCTAGATATGTTCTGTAATGTTCACCAGTAACTACACATGAAGTTTATACTAAAAATACAATGCAATACACATTTATTGCATGCTTAAGACCAAAATACCCCAAATCCCAATAACGTAAGTTTTGACTTTGATTAAATTAAATATACCAGGATACAGACAGATAAGTACTAGAAAAATTATTGCGAACAGTAAGGATTTACAAAATTACTCCAGGTATGATGATATATGATGGTTAAATGTGTAATAAAAAGGAATATTTTATTTATTTGTTTACAGTCATCGGTCCCTTCTGGATCTAATACAGAACTGGTACATACTTTTGTTACTGTATGCGCTCACTTTATTCCATGAACCCTTTACATTTATGCATATACTCTAATCCTATGGCATGTGCCTTGTGTTGGCTCAAACAACATGTCCCCCCCATGTGAGTCTTGTGTTGTATTATTTATAAAGGTTTTTCACAAATTAATTTATTCCCTACCAATCATCACGCTTTATGCACATTAGCTTGCCTTGAGATGGAATGAAATATTTCTGTTGTATAAACTTATATTTAAGCCGTTTGTATCGCAGCACAGCATCATGAAATTTTACTACTTATTCCTTACTTAAGATAATAAAGCATGTCATTAGTCATTACACTTTGGATACATCAGAAACTGTGTGAACGTGTAAAGTCATTGACTATTTTAAATCGTCCTCTCCAGTTAATTTAAATCTCTCTCCTCAACTCATTTAAACCTCCCTCCTCAATTCATTTAAATCTTCCTCAATTCATTTAAACCTCCCTCCTCAGTTCATTTAAACCTCCCTCCTCAACTCATTTAAACCTCCCTGCTCAATTCATTTAAATCTTCCTCAATTCATTTAAATCTCCCTCCTCAATTCATTTAAATCTCCCTCCTCAATTCATTTAAATCTCCCTCCTCAATTCATTTAAATCTCCCTCCTCAATTCATTTGGCCCATTGCAAATCAGGTCCATTGATATACAAATCTATATTGTGTGGATAGTCATTTGTGCAGGAACGATTTTCTTCTAATCACAGCTATTGAGATTTATTTACTCAATGGTTCGGCTACCGTCGGTAGCATTCATCAGAAACTGAATTCTGGGATGACTAGTTGTTCTTCTGCTCACCAGGTGGCATGGCAAGCTGAGTCAGTACCGCCTGGTCTCGATTCATGATGAGTCGTCTTTCAGATCCATATGACCTCAGTAATCCACCTTGTGTTTCTGTTGCTCTCTTTGTCTGTCACCGTTGCTCCCTCCTAGTCAATGATGCAATTGTTTCGTGGTCGGTGATTGTAGACTTGTGTTCAACTGTCGCCAACTCTCTCCTTTCTTCATGCTGGTTGATTGTGCCTCTCTGTTCAGCTTCTTGAGGATTTAGAAGCTATAGAAGTTTTATTATAATAAGCACTGACACTAGAGTAGTAGAAGTATAGTGTTTACATATGTACTAACTGATGCATATTATTTTTTATTACGTTGTTGTTTTATGTCACGGTTGACAATATCAGAGTCATTGTTTCAGTTAATGCTGGGCCAATACCATTGGATGACATTTGAGGAAGTCCAGCGTCGAGTTGATAGTTTTGGCCAAGGATTGTTGGCCCTAGGACTTCAGTCGAGACAGTACGTATTACTGTTTGCAGAGACGAGGGCTGAGTGGATGATAGCAGTACAGGCGGCCTTTAAGTACAACTTTCCAGGTAGGTCAAGTCCTGTGCATGTGTCTTCAAATTACATATCCCGTTGCTACCCAAATTTTATTGTGAAACCGATGTCTTTCCCCAGCTACTCTACCAGTCACTGTCACTGTTCCAAAGATATCTGTGATGTCCTGTTCCCATCATTGCCATGGCTTGCCTCTGCTTCTTTTCCCTGCCTTTATTCCCTCCCGTATCATCTTTTCCATCCTGTTGTGCCTCTTAATGTTGGCAAAGCCATTTTTTGGTATTTGATAAAATTGCACAACTAGTTTTGCGATATACAGTGCATGTAGTTTGCTGAATACTGATACACTGGTATGGTGTGCTATCCATGGTATGCTAGTATCTTGTGGTAGCATTTAATCTTAAAGGCACTTATTCTCTTCATCTCTGTTTGTTTAAATAGGTTTACACTATCTCCCTGCTTGTGGTTTGAATATATGACTGTGTAAGTTTTTGCTATGCTAAGAATGTGCAAATTTGGACAAACATTTCTGCAAGGTATTGTGAAAGATGTCAGTATTTTTGACCGATAAAAATTATTTCATAGGTTCGATGCAAACAAAAGGTTACACATTCTGTTCTCAGGTGTAGAGAGGTTCATTTAAACCTGTGATTAATGAATGATAGTATCAATGTTGCCACTGACATATTTATTTACTATGAATGCTGGGAAAACGTGATGCAATAGTAAACATCTGTATGTGAAATAGTCATTGGTGTTTATTATCAAATACAGGGTGACTGCACAAAAGGTTTGAACACATGATCCAGGAGTTGGCACACTGACCTGTTCTGTCACCTCCAGACCTCTATCTTTGGTGTTGTCTTAAGGACAACGTCTACCAAGGAAGGCCACAATTCTTCGATGGCCTCAAAAGTAAATTCTGGCAAAATCCGTTTAAACACTGCAGCTGAATGTTTAAATTTTTTTTTTATTTTTCATGTCAAATTCAAGTGTGTCTGCAGAGCCAAGGCCAATGTCTGGAGCATGTGCTCAAACCTCAACCAAATCTAGTGTGTCTGCAGAGCCAAGGCCAATGTCTGGAGCATGTGCTCAACCCTCAACCAAATCAAGTGTGTCTGCAGAGCCAAGGCCAATGTCTGGAGCGTACGCTCAATCCTCAACCAAATCAAGTGTGTCTGCAGAGCCAAGGCCAATGTCTGGAGCGTACGCTCAACCCTCAACCAAATCAAGGACATTAAAGATATCCCTCCAAAACTTTCCACAGTTGATCATGCATCTGTGAAGCAAATGTGCACTAACGAACAGGTCATTAGAAATAAAGATAAAGAAATAATATTAAGTTATATGGGTATTATTTTTGGATTACCCTGTAGTTTGGAACACTTCAAATGCTAAGTAGTAGTTCATGTCGTCCTAACACTGCTAATCAACACATTTTCAGTGGTGACATTGTATGCGACACTGGGGGACGAAGCAATCGTCCATGGAATCAACGAATCTCAAGTAGAATACATTGTGACAAGCACGGAGCTTATTGGCAAATTTAAGGTAGGTTTGTATCTTGTACGCAGCGACACCGAGGTCAGTTGAGTCCACTGGCTGCTGATAGTCATAAGTCTTTCAAAATTAATCAGTTATATGGCTCCATATTCCTGCTACGTAAAATATAAGACAGCGTTAAAAAAAATCAGCAAAGAAACAGGCCAACTGCCAATTTCAAGCCCTGTAATTACATGTATTCTGGATACAGTGGGCTACAGGTGGTGAGGACTCCAGGAATATGCCCTGTATACTGAGGTTTAGACTATAATAATTGCTGTTTGACTGTTGGTAGACCCTGCTGAAGGACATAGTGAGTGTACGACATATTATCTACATGGACGACGGAAAGACGGTGCAGGTGGACGACTTCCCCAGTCATGTCCACATCCATTCCATGTCGTCTGTCCAAGAGCTGGGAGCAAGACCTGAGAATGGTGATTGTCCAAGATTACCGTCAAGTTGTCCAATTGAGCAGTTGTTAGAAAATGGGACATGGTCCAGGTTTCTCCGAAGTCACATTTCTTTGACTGCATCTTGTCAATGTAGCGCCACTTCCTCGTGGTTGTCATTGCTCGGCCAACTCCGATTGAGTGATTGCCAGCAGAGCCACAGTAGGTCAGACCCTCGGTTGGTCCGACCCTGCTGGTAGGGATTAAGCTGGTCGTAATCTCTGTTTGACAACTGCTGGTCTATGCTGAAGTCATGTGTTCCATATGTGCTGTTTGGTGGGTGATGAATCATCCTTACAATTAGACAGTAGTTCATTGCATGACAGTGGGGATTTTGCACAATTCCCTGAGTTGTGTCTTTCGCAGTGGGACAACACCAACATATGAGGCACAGTAGCGCCGAGGTTCGAACATGTTAAGATGGCTGGGGCGGCTAGCGTGTCGGTTGATTTTAGATTTTTTTCTTCATAACATACTAGGATATAATGAACTAAACGTTGACACCACAAAAAACCACCCAGCACTAACGTCAAACTTCGCCAATCCATTCTTTAAAAACACAGTCCTTTTGGAAATCCCCTTGAGTTCCCGGAAAAGCGACAATGTTTGAACCAGCTATATTCGTTCAGCAAATATCAGCTTTCAGTGAGCGTTAACGTAGGTGGATATGTGAACGAATAGTCTTCACGCATTGAAGTCGAATTAGCGTTAGAATAAACAGGTCTGCTGGGGGTGAAGTGTAAAGTGCTTTGAACAGTCCCAAGGACTGGATACCGTGCCATATAAGAACATACCTTTACCTTTTGTTGACATTGTGTTCACTGTCTGCAGGTGACCCTGTCATACAGAAGCCAGTAAGGGAAGACCTTGCTGTCATCATGTACACAAGTGGATCTACTGGCCAACCTAAAGGTAAGTGTTGTGTTTGGTTCACCGTGTTCAGATACCACACACCATGCCAAGATTTTGATCACTGCTGAATTATTGTCATTCATTATTTTACATGTTGTTTAATGACAAGTTTATGATTTCTCAGCAACATTTACAATCATTATCTACTAATAGTCTGTTTTAGAAAAACAAATTTGCAAACCAATATTTTGCAAACCAATGATGAAGTGTAAAAGACTTGTGGGTATTGTAGTCTCAATCATTTGGACCCTTTGTGTTGGTTCCATGCACCCTGCTGTGCGAGGTCATAGACCCATAACCACGCAACCACGTGGTGCAAATTAAAATGGACTTCCATTGTTTTGACTCTTCAACAGTGATATTATTTATTTTTTTGTGTTTCAGTTATTTAAAAAAAAAATGCTAGTAAATGTTGATACATATACTAAGTGCATGTGACATGAGTTTGTGTTACACCAGGCATCATGTGACATGTGTTTGTGTTACACCAGGCGTCATGTGACATGTGTTTGTGTTACACCAGGTGTCATGATGACCCACAACAACCTGATGTGTGGTCTCTCCGGCCAGATCCAGCGAGTCACTGGGCTCGGGTAGGTTGCTACAACATACCCAAATCACTTCCACATTTTCCTGAAATATTTGTATTGTACACAATGACTATGCACAAAAACCTAAGGACAACGTCTACCAAAGAAAGTCACAATCCATAGACGATATCAAGACAGGAATAACTTCAATAAAGTTCAATCACTGCAGCTGAATGTGTCAGAACATTAAACAATTATGCGCAACGATGGGTATCTGCAGTGCACAAATATGTACAATTATTGTAACATAAAATATTAAATCGCTGCTGTTTCAGGCCATCAGACATCTACATTGGTTACCTGCCTCTGGCGCATGTTCTTGAACTAACCTGTGAGATCAGTTGTAATGCATACGGTGTTCCCATTGGGTACTCTTCTGCACATACACTTACAGACCAGGTGAGCTGTCCATCTGTTACAGACACTGGTCATTACGTGATCAGTGTTCAATGTCAATGAGTCAAAACATGATCATCCGAGGTTGTAAAGTGATGCTTTTACAAACTGACAAAACACAATGAAATATGTTACAACATAATGGATGTGTAATTAATTGTAGATTTGTAGGCTTAAATGTATTGATATAAATTGTTCATAACTCACAAGTTGAGATGCCATTGTATTAGATTTCCTTCAAAATTAGGTAATAAGAATCAGATATGACAATTAAACAAATGCACTATTTGAGTATTACATTACTGACTGTGAAATATGATAGTGCAAGTAATGCTGGGTAGGTAGAAGTAGATAAACGTTAATTCCAGTGGATAGATGAACAATTAGCTGTCTACACTGGGGAACAGTGGATATATGAACGAAGTCTTCATGCAGTACTTGCAGTGTGGCTGAGTACTTCCCAAAGAGGTCGAGATGATGTTGGAATGAACAGGTTCCAAGGACTACAAAACGTGCTATAATTATATGAACGTACCTTTACACTGAGTTGCTGGCTTCTGTTAAATGACAACTCATTGGAAAACATTTTAGACGAGTGTCTGGTGTTGATGTTGCAGTCGACCAAGATCATGAAGGGATGCAAGGGAGATGCCTCTGAGTTGAAACCCACACTCATGGCTGCAGTTCCCGTTAGTATTCATTTCACTCTTTCTTATATTCTTAAATATTATATTTTCCATACTAATTGTCCATGTGTTCCCTTGTGTGGTGCAACTAATGCATAGCAATTTTACATACTTCATATTCTGACCATCAACTATGCGTCACTTATTAGTCTATTCTGTTGGAGGTTGTAAGGTTTTTAGTTTTTCACACTGTTATAGTCTTAACAGCCCTACAGGAGTACACATTTTCAGTGTTGTGTACTAAAAAACTTTGACATTTATTTAATGCAGAATAATGAACTTGTCATATTGTTAAAATGTGAATGTAGAGCCACTTCAATAGAAATAAAGAGTTGTCGGAATTGATGAGCTATGAATATGGACAGTGTCGTTGATTGTTGTTGATCATGGCTTGGTTGTTGATATAGACGAGCTATAAATACAGTGTCGTCGTTTGTAGTTGATCATGTCTCGGTTGTTGATATAGATGAGCTATGAATACAGACAGTGTCGTTGTTTGTAGTTGATCATGGCTCGGTTGTTGATATAGATGAGTTATGAATACAGACAGTGTCGTTGTTTGTAGTTGATCATGGCTCGGTTGTTGATATAGATGAGCTATGAATACAGACAGTGTTGTTGTTTGTAGTTGATCATGGCTCGGTTGTTGATATAGATGAGCTATAAATACAGTGTCGTTGTTTGTAGTTGATCATGGCTCGGTTGTTGATATAGATGAGTTATGAATACAGACAGTGTCGTTGTTTGTAGTTGATCATGGCTCGGTTGTTGATATAGATGAGTTATGAATACAGACAGTGTTGTTGTTTGTTAATCATGGCTCGGTTGTTGATATAGATGAGTTATGAATACAGACAGTGTTGTTGTTTGTAGTTGATTATGGCTCGGTTGTTGATATAGATGAGTTATGAATACAGACAGTGTTGTTGTTTGTAGTTAATCATGGCTCGGTTGTTGATATAGATGAGTTATGAATACAGACAGTGTCGTTGTTTGTAGTTGATCATGGCTCGGTTGTTGATATAGATGAGTTATGAATACAGACAGTGTCGTTGTTTGTAGTTAATCATGGCTCGGTTGTTGATATAGATGAGTTATGAATACAGACAGTGTTGTTGTTTGTAGTTGATCATGGCTCGGTTGTTGATATAGATGAGTTATGAATACAGACAGTGTCGTTGTTTGTAGTTAATCATGGCTCGGTTGTTGATATAGATGAGTTATGAATACAGACAGTGTTGTTGTTTGTAGTTGATCATGGCTCGGTTGTTGATATAGATGAGTTATGAATACAGACAGTGTTGTTGTTTGTAGTTGATCATGGCTCGGTTGTTGATATAGATGAGTTATGAATACAGACAGTGTTGTTGTTTGTAGTTAATCATGGCTCGGTTGTTGATATAGATGAGTTATGAATACAGACAGTGTCGTTGTTTGTAGTTAATCATGTCTCGGTTGTTGATATAGATGAGCTATGAATACAGACAGTGTCGTTGTTTGTAGTTAATCATGGCTCGGTTGTTGATATAGATGAGTTATGAATACAGACAGTGTCGTTGTTTGTAGTTGATCATGGCTCGGTTGTTGATATAGATGAGTTATGAATACAGACAGTGTCGTTGTTTGTAGTTGATCATGGCTCGGTTGTTGATATAGATGAGTTATGAATACAGACAGTGTCGTTGTTTGTAGTTGATCATGGCTCGGTTGTTGATATAGATGAGTTATGAATACAGACAGTGTCGTTGTTTGTAGTTAATCATGGCTCGGTTGTTGATATAGATGAGCTATGAATACAGACAGTGTCGTTGTTTGTAGTTAATCATGGCTCGGTTGTTGATATAGATGAGTTATGAATACAGACAGTGTCGTTGTTTGTAGTTGATCATGGCTCGGTTGTTGATATAGATGAGCTATGAATACAGACAGTGTCGTTGTTTGTAGTTAATCATGGCTCGGTTGTTGATATAGATGAGTTATGAATACAGACAGTGTTGTTGTTTGTAGTTGATCATGGCTCGGTTGTTGATATAGATGAGCTATGAATACAGACAGTGTCGTTGTTTGTAGTTAATCATGGCTCGGTTGTTGATATAGATGAGTTATGAATACAGACAGTGTTGTTGTTTGTAGTTGATCATGGCTCGGTTGTTGATATAGATGAGCTATGAATACAGACAGTGTTGTTGTTTGTAGTTGATCATGGCTCGGTTGTTGATATAGATGAGTTATGAATACAGACAGTGTCGTTGTTTGTAGTTGATCATGGCTCGGTTGTTGATATAGATGAGTTATGAATACAGACAGTGTCGTTGTTTGTAGTTGATCATGGCTCGGTTGTTGATATAGATGAGTTATGAATACAGACAGTGTTGTTGTTTGTAGTTGATCATGGCTCGGTTGTTGATATAGATGAGTTATGAATACAGACAGTGTCGTTGTTTGTAGTTGATCATGGCTCGGTTGTTGATATAGATGAGTTATGAATACAGACAGTGTTGTTGTTTGTAGTTGATCATGGCTCGGTTGTTGATATAGATGAGCTATGAATACAGACAGTGTCGTTGTTTGTAGTTGATCATGGATCGGTTGTACAAAGCTGTGTGGACGAAGGTAAACGAAGGCAGCAAGTTGAAGAAGGCTCTCTTCACTGTGGCCTACGACTACAAGTCAAGGAACTTGCAGCAAGGACGCAACACCCCGATGTGTGACAAGTGAGTCTTACAACATCTGCGTTCAGATAATTGTGTTAAAACTCCTTAATTCCATTAGCCCGTCTTAACAATCAATTGACTTTGATTGTTAGATCTGGTAACTAGAGAAAGTGTGAGTAACCTTATGTTGTGGTAAGTAGAACTGGACCACTTTTGTCCTTTTTCCTACCTATTTTTACTAGATCCAGTTAAAAATAATTTACTAGTTTGTCCAATGATTTCACATTGCATGTTGTAGTCGATACTAGATAGGTTCCATATTTCGCAAAATGATTGTGAAATGACACGTGCGAATAAATCGAATTAAAGAAGGACTTTTAATGTGGTCACTGGAGACTGTTTTATCACGCATATCAGACTTGTTGACTCGAGTTGTAGGGGCTGAGTCACACCCAAGTCACAAGTCATGACTTGCGACTTAACTCAGAATTCAGAGAGATGACTCAATACATTGACTTGGAGGTCATTCACTTGACTTCCCCGTTTGGCCAACAAATCTGGAACTACAACAAGTTATGTAAATTATTTGTGGTTGTATGTGCGTGTGCACATGCAGTGAACAAACCACAAATATTGTGTTAATTTTATCAGTGTCATTTGTGGGAAATCATATTCATTATGTGCACCAACCAAGCACAGTTCTACTGTGGAAGCATGAGGGTCCTCGGGAAAGAGGTTCTTATGCACACCAATAATGGGGTTACATCAGGAGATGCAGGAAAAAGAGAGAAAGTGGAGGAGAATCCGAAAGGCTGACCCACACATAGGAGAAAAAAGCAGGAAACATAGGTGATGTTATGACATGCACAAAACCTGCTGAAAGTCCTGCATTTTTTTGGATAATAAAAATGAAGTATGTTTTGCGTGTGTTGTAGACTGGTGTTCCAGAAGATCCGAGACATCTTGGGTGGTCGTGTCCGTCTCATGTTGTCTGGTGGTGCGCCCCTCTCGTCAGACACGCAGCGCTTCATGAACGTCTGCTTCTGTTGCTCTGTTAGTCAGGGCTACGGACTCACAGAGACTTGTGGCGCGGGCACCGTGCAGGAGAGTGAGTACAAATGCTGCATTGAAGTGATAAGCAGTAGAATACCCCAGAATGTACACCTTTGTCTCGTGCATTATTTTTAAATGTATTCACCCTTTTAGCATTAACACAATCAGTAGATAATTGAGTCCATTCACAGGATTGATGGAGAAGGTCTGCATGTTCTGGCTGTCAACAACTTAGTCAGGGCCAAGGTGGGCCAAGGAGAAGGTATACTGAGGTAGCCATGTTGTTTTTATTTCAGTCATTTATTACTTTGCTTATAATTTGGAAATGTTAATTATTTGTACATTGGAGGAGCCACATAGCTGCAATCATTACAAAGATAATAATTATGTACAATTAAAAAATCCACAATTTGGAGTAATAAATTGCTGAAATGAGAATAACAACATGATTCATGGTACGCCGTTTAGGCTGTCCTCACATAACACGGTTACGTGGAGTTGACTTTCAGATGATGTGTTGTAGCGTCTGACATCAGTTTTGGGCGGTGTGGTTCGCCCCTCTTCTGTAACCAGGTGAAGCTGACAGACTGGGTGGAAGGTAAGATCACACCAGGCACTTGGTCAATGTACACGTGCAGTCACACAGTCTCTTCATGTTACACTCGGGTTTCATAGTCTTGTGTTAACTGTTGTTATACAGAATAAAGCTAGCATGGTTGCTTCAGCCATCAAGAACGTGGACATAATTGTTTTTCAGTTGTGTTATTTCTCCATAATTTGCAGCAGAAATTAAAGATTCAAAGTGCAGTAACTTGCAACCGGTAGCAATTTTTTTGTGGAGGGTTGACTGTGATGTCACAAACTTCTCATGTTGATAGATTTAAATGATAAAATCAACACTATTCACATGCATGAACTAGAGTGTTTGACAACCCACAACTGTGGTATTATTCATTGTTGATAGGTGTCGTACGCGTTGCAAGTATTGTCTATTGTACGACAGCAGATAACAAAACTGCCTACATTGACCAATTTCGAAATCTAACCTGCCGTTACAATAATGTCACAAACAATGAATCACGGAGATACACAATATTTACACGCATGTGCATTACCACTAGATTTTGTGACGACCCGCAACCGTTGTTTTATTCTTAGCCGATCGGTGTCGTACGTGTTGTGAATATTGTCTACTGATTTCCGCTAGGTGGCTACACAACAAAGGACAAACCGTACCCTCGGGGGGAGATAATGATCGGTGGAGGCAATGTCGCTCTTGGTTACTACAAACAGCTGGAGAAGACCGCGGCAGACTTTGTTGATGTCAACGGCATGCACTGGTTCTGCACGGGAGACATTGGACAGTGGCATCCAGACGGATGTCTGCAGATAATCGGTGTGTACACTTGACATACAGATAAATAGTTTGTACTTCTGAGTGCATCATAGCTGTGTTATATGTTTTATGTAGTCAATTCATTTAGGCCATTGCATGATCATTTAAAATATGGTAACTTACGAAAGTGTGTTTTTTTATAGAATCTATAGCCGGACCATTTTTGTTATAGAATCTATAGCCGGACCACTTTTGTTATAGAATCTATAGCCAGACCACTTTTGTTATAGAATCTATAGCCGGACCACTTTTGTTATAGAATCTATAGCCAGACCACTTTTGTTATAGAATATAGCCAGACCACTTTTGTTATAGAATCTATAGCCGGACCACTTTTGTTATAGAATCTGTAGCCAGACCACTTTTGTTATAGAATCTATAGCCAGACCACTTTTGTTATAGAATCTATAGCCAGACCACTTTTGTTATAGAATCTGTAGCCAGACCACTTTTGTTATAGAATCTATAGCCGGACCACTATTGTTATAGATTCTATAGCCGGACCACTTTTGTTATAGAATCTATAGCTGGACCACTTGTTCCCTTTTATTCATAATATTTTGAATGGACCCAGTAAAAAATGATTTAATAATTTGTTGGATGAGTTCACCGAAGTTAAAATTTGTACAAATGAGCTGGCATGTCAGTATTAGATAGGTTCGATTGAATTGAATTGAGACCTTTAAGTACAGTGCAAACTGCAAGTACATGTGTTTGTGTTTGTGTCATGTACGGACGTGTGTTGTGTTTCAGACCGCAAGAAGGACCTCGTGAAGCTGCAGGTTGGTGAATACGTTGCCCTCAGCAAGGTTGAGACGGTCCTCAAGTTGTGTAATCTCGTCGACAATGTGTGTGCATACGCTGACAGTGCCAAGATGTACTCTGTGTGTTTGGTGGTTCCCAATGACAAGAGTCTGGTAGCCCTGGCACGCAGACTCGGCATCATGGTCACCACTGACGACTGGCAACAGCTGTGTGACAACCTTCAGGTGGAGAAGGCCGTGCTGCTCGAACTGCAGAACTACGGCCGCAAAGGTGCGTTTTGTTGTATATCTCCTATATGTTCTGTCAGTCTGTGATGATCTTGCTAATGTTGGGAATTGGTAAAATGTTTATGATCAATCATTGGTTTATCTAACCGATTGATGATCGATCAATGATCGATCACAGAAGTTAATTACTATATTTGATAAATATCACTGTTTCTATTTGTATTTCTGTAATAGTATATATATATAAATGAAAGAGAAACAACACAGTTTGTTTGTACTCATTGTCTTGTCTCAATCTAGGACAGATCAGTCATGGGACGACGAAGTGAACTTCAGAATGAATATAATTGAAAATGATCGATCACACAAAGTTGTGATTGATTCCTTCATCGGAATAATGAATCAATCAATCGTCAATGAAATCAATTAATCAGAACTAGGTCTTACAGCTTGTTATCCACATGTAGCGCAGACTCCCGTGCTAGTCAGATCAAAGCACTTTACAGTAAGATAATAAATAAATAACTAAAAATGCACATAATTATGCTTATAATCGAATAACTAACAAATATATAATATTAAATATTAAAAAAAAACTCATTTAAGTCTAGTAAAAAAATTAAATACAGTATACTTGACGACACGCATTAAAATAATATAAATATTTAAAAATAAAAACTAATTTAAATCTAGTAAAAAAATTAAATGCAGTATACTTGACAACACGCATTAAAATAATATAATAATTGTATTTAACATTGTTAAAATAAAGAAAATGTATTAAACTTAGAAATTGTAAGCCGATTTTGATACAGTGTCATTGGTCATAAAATATGTTGATCCTACGTTTGTCGACATTTGTTGTCTACAATGTTCTATGTAAAGGATATGTAATATCTATTCAACGCCTGTAAGTAAATACTGCTAAATTAAAGGCTGAAAATGTTCCATGGATTTATTTATATCAGTTTATCTGTTATAATGTTGCATATGTTATGTGCATGTTACACAGCTTCCAGGGGATTAAATGTTACACAGCTTCCAGGGGATTAAATGTTACACAGCTTCCAGGGGATTAAATGTTACACAGCTTCCTGGCCTAAAAAATTGAACTACTTTTTGAAAGTACGTTTCTGGGATGCCGTAATTAGCGAGGTACAACTGCCTCAACAAGTTTAACAAGGTTTAACAAGATTTGCCATCCAAGACTAAAGCCCAGAGGGCAAGTGGACAAGGAAGCCATTGGCTTATCGAGAGTTCAACACTTTCAATCTAAGTGTAATTCGCCCTCCTGAGATATGTGTCAACCTTGTTTTTTAAATTTAAACAAAATTATGCTGCTAGCAGTTACACAATCTGTAGATAATTTGTTCCAGTCATTTATTGTCCTCTGTGAGAACGAGTACTTCCTGATATCCAATCTACACTGATCCTTTACTAATGTTACCTCATGTCCTCTATTTCTGTTATCTTTCTTGAGTGAGAAAAAAATGTTCTATCAATATTTTCATATCCATTCAATATCTTTAAAATATCAGTTTGATTTACTCTTAACTGCCTTGTCTCTAGGGTTGTTAAACACATTCTTTCAGTCTTCCTTCAAAACTAAGGTCTCTCAGTTCAGGAATCATTTTAGTTGCTCTCCTCTGTATTCAAGTGTATCTATATCCTTCTTACGATACGGTCAAGTAACTACATATTCCTTTGTAGAATTGTTTTATTATAATTTACTAATTTTAAATAATAATATGGTAAAATCGGCCAGTAGTTTGGTCATCACCGTAACATTTGTAGATTGTCATGTATATATTAGTGTATTGTCATGTATATGTTAGTGTATTGTCATGTATATATTAGTGTATTGTCATGTATATGTTAGTGTATTGTCATGTATATGTTAGTGTATTGTCATGTATATGTTAGTGTATTGTCATGTATAATATGTTAGTGTATTGTCATGTATATATTAGTGTATTGTCATGTATATGTTAGTGTATTGTCATGTATATATTAGTGTATTGTCATGTATATGTTAGTGTATTGTCATGTATAATATGTTAGTGTATTGTCATGTATAATATGTTAGTGTATTGTCATGTATATGTTAGTGTATTGTCATGTATATGTTAGTTTATTTTCATGTATAATATGTTAGTGTATTGTCATGTATAATATGTTAGTGTATTGTCATGTATATGTTAGTGTATTGTCATGTATATGTTAGTGTATTGTCATGTATAATATGTTAGTGTATTGTCATGTATATGTTAGTGTATTGTCATGTATATGTTAGTGTATTGTCATGTATAATATGTTAGTGTAGTGTCATGTATATGTTAGTGTATTGCAGGAAAGTTGGCAAGCTACGAAATACCGCAACATGTCAATAAATTACTAATTTGACTAATTTTAAAAACTAAAATGGCAAAAGCAACCAATAGTTTAGTAATTACCGTAACATTTGTAAATTGTCACGTATGTGTTGGTGTATTGCAGGAAAGTTGGCCAGCTTTGAAATACCCCAACGTGTCAAACTGTGCACTGAGCTGTGGACACCTGACACAGGCCTAGTGACGGCCGCCTTCAAGCTGAAGCGCAAACAGATTCAGACCCACTATGCGTCGGACATCAACCGGATGTACGCCTGAGACACCTGACTGTGTCCACTTGTCAGTGTTTGTGTTCATTCTATACTTGTTAAACCCCAATGATTAAAAAATGTTGGCGTCAAAGTTTGTTGACCCGAAAGCCTTTAATGTACCACAGAACGTGTGATTGTAGACCCTGCTTGACACGGGTGTGGAGTGCGTGTGGTTTCCGTTATTTATCTTATTTATTTCACCTTGATCTGTAGTTACGTTGTGGTGTGGCATTTGAGCAAGGTGGGCTCTGACTAATGGCTGGCTTATACTAGTGATTTTTTGGTTGGACAAAACCATGTCACATGATAACGTGCAGCCAAATTATGTGTGCATTTAGACGATGTGTCTAGTACTGTCTACACACTGCGGGTGTGACTTATTGACTCACACCACTCCCGACTTGAGCTTTGATGAAAGACAAATGCACCAGCTCTCAGTTGCTGTTTGGACACTGCTTTTAAAATTGGCTGACAGTCAGATTGGGCCCTGCTTCCATTCCAGTGACATGATCGTAGCCACAAATTGGCCTCGCTAATTGGTTTTGCTACAGTGTTTGCACGCCGGATTCTTGCACCGAGAGACATCATGTCAGCTGACCAAATGGGCAGTTAATCTCTCATGTAAACTGGCATTAAGGACATTTTTCAGGTAATTGCTCAAATTCACACATTTAATTATGATTGATATCGGTGCCGAATATTGTTATATCGGTACAGATTATGCTACATTGCACGTGCAATTCATTCTATTGACTGCAGCAGCACAGGCTTTAAAAACTATACAGTGATGTTTTAAATTATAGTTCTTACATGTTTTATCAAGCTGTTTATATTTGCATGTGGTTGATGAATGCTCTGCATGGTTACCATAGATAGTCAGCGTCCATGGCCCATGCGCAATGAACGATTCTACCAGGAATGTTTGGTTATATTTCTTTGTACAACATCAAAAGGTGCTTTTTTAATAGGATTTTCTTTGTAGTGTCAAAGGTTTCGCTTACAGTGGAACTGCATTAATTCGGACGTCGAGAATCCGGAAACCTCGGCTTCCAGACACCTTTTCCAAATCCTAATATACCCCATTAATTGTATGATTAGTTTATCCAGAAAACTTGCTAATCTGGACACAAAGAGGGTGGAACACAGTGTCCAGAATGACCAGGTTCTGCTGTACGTGAAGTTAGAGAGCTTACAGTTTGGGATTACTGCTTCATAGTACAAGAGTTAGGCATGGACTATATTTGTTTTATCAGCATTATCTAATCTAGTACATTGTTAGAGGGTAATGCGTTATGGAATCGTAAAAAAAATTCTTTTGTGTAAAATCAAAATATACCTTTGACATTACCAATTAAATCCTAGCAAAAACTCGTCTGGCAAATCAACGTTTCTATTTTGTTAGCAGCATGCTGTAGAGGTATTTCATGTGTGTCAGCAGACAATCTTTTCATCATGAAATATATTTTATGTGTAATCAAGTTGACGAAATATAATATTTCTAACAAGAAGTGCAAATTTAAACATCACATTTATTTAATCATAAAAATCTTTAGTGTGAAATCAAAATATACCTTAGACATGACCAACAAAATCTTTGCAAAAATACAATAGCAAAATTAATGCTTGCTTTAAATTGTGGTAAACATGCATTCATGCAGAATGTGCCAAATAAGAGTTAAATGAAGTAGCAATGCCACTATTTTTGCTTCTCCATAATCCATCAGTAAATGTTCAGTCCACCAAACATACTGTGGAAGTATAACACTATTGTGTTGATGTTGTTGAAAATGTAAAAATAAACTGAAACAATGCACTACAGACACACTGATATAAATTAATGTGTAGCTGAATAATGAAATTATGTTTATTACCAACACAACACATGGTCCGAACATGTTGATCTCATGAGCTACAACCAGAAAGTGTCATGGTCTAGTCATGTTTAAGGTGGTGACAAGTATTGATGACATGGTGGTGACAAGTATTGATGACATGGTGGTGACAAGTATTGATGACAAGGTGGTGACAAGTATTGATGACAAGGTGGTGACAAGTATTGATGACAAGGTGGTGACAAGTATTGATGACATGGAGGTGACAAGTATTGATAATACTGTTGTAAGGTGGTGACAAATATCGATAACAAGGTGGTTACAAGGGTTGATGACAAGTAGGTGGCAAGCAGTGTTGATTACCTGGGTCAACCAGTAACCAACTGTCCGATATTAGTAATGTCGGCATGAACACTGCCGATTAATACACTTTACCGTTTCACTGTTTTAATAAATATGCGCACAGTTTTACCAATATTAATTGGTAAAACTTAAAAGCAGCATGGTCACAGTTAGCTTTCACACACTTATTGTCATTTCACTGCCATTTTGTCATTTTAGAGTAGATATAATACATAAAATGCTCAAAGTTCAGAAGCCTCCAATATAGTATGCAGTAGTTTGTGTTGTGGTAGACTATAAATGTTTTTATTCTTTTGTAAAATATACTTGTTTTGCAAATGTACAATTATGGTATCGATACTCAAGTGATGATCTGGTCACACGGTCGAATATTTACAAATATGTATCCATTTTTTCCTTGTACATTTTGTTTTATCTCATACAAGACTTGAAACTTATAATCGGGTGTCTAAGGGTTTAAAAATACCAAATTGTTAAATTAAACTCTTATATAAACCTGCTCCTAGTCACTGTAATAACAAGATGGTAGGGTAAGTTATATATTAAATTATATTTTATTCTCCAGTCACTGTGTAATGTCTCACCCCAAGGGGTGGGGGCATTCTTGGGGTATCTTGTCCACCTACAGTGGCAAACATGGAACAATATTGTTTATTGTTTTGTTCAGATTAGGGCCGGAATGATACACTATGATACAATGTGTATCATGACACCAATGTCACGATACAATACTTATCGCCATATAGACCACATCGGGTAGAATGACACAGCAACAAATAAAACATGTTTATTTAAAAAAATTAATAATTAGTTAGTCTCATGAGTTGCTGTGCTGAAAAAAACACTTACTGGGAACAGTAATGCCGGGAGTTGAAACTCCAAACTTTCATGTTTTTTATATAAAAGCAGATGTGGTCACGTTGACAGTCTAATGTTTTATTTTGCGAATAATTAATTTGTTGTCTACCGTGATTGTGTACAATAGCTTATCTTGATACAGACATTGTGTATCATGTACCGAACCGGGCGATGTATCACAATATATCAGAATACCGGTGTATCTTTCCGGCCCTTGTTCAGTTGATACAAGATATCATCACTGTCATTGCCTTAGTCCTCCCACCCCCAGGTACCCCCAGGCACCTCTAGAAGAATGTTGATGTTTGCTGTTCCTATTTACCAGCCTACATTCCAGTGTGACATATCACTATTTTAATTAGGCCGGCTTCAGAACTCACATTTTAAAGGTCCCTCCTCAATTCTCTTAAAGGTCCCTCCTCAATTCTCTTTAAGGTCCCTCCTCGGTTCTCCTAAAGGTTCCTCCTCAATTCTCTTAAAGGTTCCTCCTCAATTCTCTTAAAGGTTCCTCCTCAGTTCTCTTAAAGGTTCCTCCTCAATTCTCTTAAAGGTCCCTCCTCAATTCTCTTGAAGGTTCCTCCTCAGTTCTCTTAAAGGTCCCTCCTCAGTTCTCTTAAAGGTTCCTCCTCCATTCTCTTAAATGTTCCTCCTCAATTCTCTTAAAGGTCCCTCGTCAATTCTCTTAAAGGGCCCTCATCAATTCTCTTAAAGGTTCCTCCTCAATTCTCTTAAAGGTCCCTCCTCAGTTCTCTTAAAAGTCCCTCCTCAGTTCTCTTAAAGGTTCCTCCTCAATTTTCTTAAAGGTTCCTCCTCAATTCTCTTAAAGGTCCTTCCTCAATTCTCTTAAAAGTTCCTCCTCAATTCTCTTAAAGGTTCCTCCTCAATTCTCTTAAAGGTTCCTCCTCAATTCTCTTAAAGGGCCCTACTCAATTCTCTTAAAGGTTCCTCCTCAATTCTCTTAAAGGGCCCTACTCAATTCTCTTAAAGGTTCCTCCTCAATTCTCAATTAAATTTTTCTGTTCGTCTCATTTCAAACTAATTTTGTGACAAATTGGACCTTTCTAGTATCGACTGTGACATGCTAGCTCGTTGGTGCAAATTTTCTTTAGTGAAATCATTGGACAAACTATTAAATTACTTTTTACCGGGTCCGATCAAAATTTTGAGAAAAAATAATGAGAGTGCCCTAGCTCGATATACTATGACATAGGGCTATTCATACTTTCACATGTCCAGTTGTGTGATCAAAGTAAATTCTTTCGATGATTTTGACAAAAGTATGTGCTCTTTGCTGCACATATTGCTCTACAGATTTGAACATCAACAAATCTGATTCGCACTGGGCTAAATGAATGGAGGGAGTTTGAAGTTTCTCCTGGCTGTAAAATACTGTCTATTGGGTCTGTGAGCTTTGGAATCTGCCTGCTAGATACAGAAGGTTCTAATAAGCAAACAGAAACGGAGGTTTTGTTGTACTGTTGTCGTAGCCAATAGTTCTGCCTTTTTGACCTTTTTGTTGATGTGTGACACGTAGACTTAGTCTATATATCATGTGGTAATTTTATGTATAATGTTGTGTTGTTATATGATGTGTTGTATCTTGGACAGTTCCAGTCATTTGGATGTTCCGATTTTGAATTGTTATATTTGACTGTAACCTGTGTTCTGAATTGGTTGAATAAAATATTTGTGAGCAATGAGATAATTAATTTACGCACGCACACACACTATGAAGACATAGTAGCAGTTTTCTGGTTTATAATCGAATTCTCATAAAGTGGGCAGGGAAAGAAGTGATCCGACCATTTGTACGAGTAGTTGAAATATGTCAACAATAAATGAAAGGCAGCAGACTGTAGATGTAGCATCCTTGCCACCAGGGCTTCTCAGTACCGCATTACCCCTGGTAGATCTACCCTCGCCACCAGGGGCTTCTCACTACATCGGTACCCCTGGCAAATCTACCCTTGTCACCAGGGGATTCTCACTACATCAGTACCCCTGGCAGATCGACCCTTGCCACCAGGGGCTTCTCACTATATTAGTACCCCTGGCAGATCGACCCTTGCCACCAGGGGCTTCTCACTACATCAGTACCCCTGGCAGATCAACCCTCGCCACCAGGGGCTTCTCACTACATCAGTACCCCTGGCAGATCTACCCTCACCACTAGGTCCTTCTGGCTACATCAGTATCCCTGGTAGACCTGCTGAAATGTGGAATAATATCGCTCGCTCAGATTTATGGGGCTCGCATACTGGAACTTAATTTTAATTGGTAGTGGATCGGTCGTCGCTGGTTGGACGGGTAATGATAAGTATTTCATGGAAACTCTGAAGTTTGGGCGTGGGCGCATCTAGTTCCCAGAAACACTTCAACAAGACAGGAAGTGGGACGAAGTACAAATGATTAAGCGTACAGCTACACTTTGTGTAGGATAAACTCACAAATCCATGTTTCAAGAGGTTGATCTGCCAGGGGTACTGTAATACTACTACGATCCTTGGCTAAGATGTTTCAAGAGGTTGATCTGCCAGGGGTACTGTAATACTACTACGATCCTTGGCTAAGATGAGATGTAGTGATAATTACACATCAAGCTGTAATCAAAACATTTTTTATTTACAATGTACTGATGTAACTGACAATGATTTCTTGTATATAAATACACTGTAACTAGTGCGAGGACATTAGTGGTGGATCTGCTAAAGGCACAGCATAGTCTAGTTCATTTTAAAACGTTATTGTGCTATCGCAGCTTCACCAGACATAATTGAGGCCTTGTGGTTGACCCCAACCGGGCTGGACATTATAACAACAAATTGGTTGTGGTCAAGAGTCAACACCCAACTCGGTCTCAAATATATTTGATTGTAAATTACTGATGCATGCCGTTGTAAATGCATTACAATGCAGGTTATGTAAGCAGTTTCACGACTGTCTAGTAACGTCTGCCTTCCTGTTGTGGACACATAATCTAGTGATGCCTCAAAGACCATGGTCCACCAACATGGTCGCATGACAACGCACAGCTAAATTGTGTGTATGTAGACAAGTGACTTGCCTAGGCACAGTAACCTAGATCTTGACTTGAGCGTTGATGAAAGGGGTGCACCTGCTGATGAAAGGGGTGCACCTGTGGTCGGTCGCTAATTAGCCAAAGCTTCAAAATCGCAACCGACTTTTGGTAAAATTGGGACCAGCCCCAATTCCACAGACACAGTCGTAGCCACAACTTGGCCTCACTATTTGGTCTCGTGGGGGTGTTTACATGACAGATTCTTGAGCCACAATATTGCACAAACACCCTGTCTAATTTGGGAGTTGATCGCTAGTGTAAACTGGCCTTAGCACAAGACACTGATAACATGATTCTAGTCCAGCGGCACAGCAGTCAGCGGTCTACGTATCCTCATCAGAGCTTTCTTGAACTTCTTTCTTTGGCCTGAGACTGGAGAATGCTATTGCAGCCGAGTCCAGTAGCGACTGCTGGATTTGCAGGTAGGATTCTGCAAACACATATGATGATATTATAAGAATAATCAATAACAATATTACATCATAATGATATTATAAGAATAATCAATAACAATATTACATCATAATGATATTATAAGAATAATCAATAAAAATATTACATCATAATGATATTATAAGAATAATCAATAAAAATATTACATCATAATGATATAAGAATAATCAATAAAAATATTACATCATAATGATATTATAAGAATAATCAATAAAAATATTACATCATAATGATATTATAAGAATAATCAATAAAAATATTACATCATAATGATATAATAAGAATAATCAATAAAAATATTACATCATAATGATATAATAAGAATAATCAATAAAAATATTACATCATAATGATATTATAAGAATAATCAATAAAAATATTACATCATAATGATATTATAAGAATAATCAATAAAAATATTACATCATAATGATATAAGAATAATCAATAAAAATATTACATCATAATGATATTATAAGAATAATCAATAAAAATATTACATCATAATGATATTATAAGAATAATCAATAAAAATATTACATCATAATGATATTATAAGAATAATCAATAAAAATATCACATCATAATGATATTATAAGAATAATCAATAAAAATATTACATCATAATGATATTATAAGAATAATCAATAAAAATATTACATCATAATGATATTATAAGAATAATCAATAAAAATATTACATCATAATGATATTATAAGAATAATCAATAAAAATATTACATCATAATGATATTATAAGAATAATCAATAAAAATATTACATCATAATGATATTATAAGAATAATCAATAAAAAATATTATACATCTGCCACCCATTCGTGCCTTCCACATTATTTTCAGTGGGATCAGTTTGGGTAGATACGGCAAAAATGGATTTAAAATAAATGTTTACAGATACTGTCAATCACCATAGAAACGCTACAGACTGGAAAAATAAACAAAACTAAATGCTAAAAATTAATGCTGCATATTAAGTAACTTATAGTACATCCAGGTTTTAGTGTCACTCCGGTATTTAGAGTTCTATTCTAATAACATTATTGGCACTAATCAATTTAAAGTTTCAATTACTTGTGATTTGTATACAAAGTTGGGGTCAATTACTTTGTTCAATTCCACACCGCTTTCACATCCCAATTCCAAAATAGTGAAAATACTAGTATTAATTCCATATTGAAATAACAGTGTGTGAACAAAGCACACATAGATACTCACTGCCAAAAAATCTTAGAGCTTCTTTATTTAATTTCTGCATATTATGGTTAAATAATGGTAAACAAATATGATATACAGGCCTCACACACAACATATTGTGTGTTATTGATTATTTTATTTGCGTTAAAACATTACACAGTAACTGAAAAGTACTTTTAAAAACAAATTACTTTTAACAAGAAAATACCAATTCCAATTCTAGCATTTAAATTCCAGTCTCAATGTAACTGACACCAAGTCTGTTTATACATATATTTCCAAATCATCTGATATACAATGTTTATGTTGATACAACATCAAATGAATTTAATGCTTAACACATAATAAAGTATATTCAGTTCTCTGCCATGTGTATTCAGTTCAACAACACTCTACAACTAATGTTGCAGTTGTTCATTCCAAACAAAAGGTAAAAAATATGTTCTTATATAGCACGGTAACCAGTCCTTGGGAGTTTTCAGAGCGTGTTACTCCCTGACAGACCTGTTCATTCAAACACCAACTCAACTTCTCTGGGAAGCATTCGGCCATGCTGCAATTACTGCACAAAAACTATTTGTTCCCATATCCACCACAGTCTGTAGCCATGGTACTCATTTATGCACTTACTGAACTGGAGCACCGTAGAGTAAACAAAACTGCCCAAGTTTTGAAACGGCAGCAGGAGGATTCGAATCCAGATTCTCTCGATTGAGAGATCAACGTTCTAACCACCCAATGCCACCGCGCCGCTAATGCAATGAAACTAAGTATGATAATGCGACATGCTCTCTACTAGTGTACAATAAATGTGAAGATCTCGAATAACGACTCACCTGGTGAACTGTTCTTAGCTAACACATTTAACTGCTCCTTGTTGTACTTCGCCAGAAACTTCTGACATGATCGAATTGTCCCTTTACAGAAAGAAAACGAAACAGTTAGTTTACGTGGTATTGTCTGACGATCATAATTTTATCTCTGAAAATAACTTGTAAGCAAATCAAAATAAACAGAAAGAAACAACGGAAAAGGTTAACATATCCACAGCTAGGCTGAGGCATGTAATAAAACTTTTATAGCATAACACAATTACATAAATGCTATATCAGAAGTGCTTCAGTTTACTACAAGGGCCATAATACATTCCCCTTTTAATGAATTCTTCAAAGCCACATCATTCCCAATATCGCAGTACTTATGCACACATTTTCTTTGCATCAGGCAAACTTACCTCCAACATGAAGGGTTCTATAGAACCCCTGCAACTGCCCTATTTGCTTCACCATTGCCATGGCAGACAGGACAAGGTGGTAGGCTCTTCGGCCCACACGAATCAGCACCACATGCGTTTGTGCATTCACATACTTCACTGAAATAAAAGGCACATTTCAAGTGAGTAAAATAACCAAGTATTACAACATATAAAGATTGCGCACAGCCGTACTGTATATTTTGGCACCATTAAATCAGCAAATGACAATTGCCATACATTCCTTTAAAGTAATACGTGCAGTCAATTTAACAAGAGTGCATACTTTTGATAAAAATCATGACTTTATTAGATCGGGTAATTTGTGGAAGAGTGAAAAGTTTTATAGAAGTTCATACCAGGGCTGGGTCCAATTATGTAATTGTAATTGATTACAGCAAAATTGTGTAATTGTAATTGATTATGGTTTCAAAATGTTGCTGTAATTGTAATTGTTATATTTTGTATAATTGAAATTTTATTTCAATTACAATCAATTACAGTACTTTTCATATCACAAACTACCTGAACGAATTGTCAATAAAAATATAATTTAAGTCTCACATGAGTTGAAAATCAAGACTAATAATAACACCTGCTTATATATTTATATTTAAGTCTCAGTATTCACTGTCTGGTGGGTACTGGTCAGTGGTGCTAGTGGTGGGTAGCCTTAGCAATTAGCCTTTTCAGTAAGTTGGTAACAGCCAGGAAGCAATAAACAATTCATAGACAATGTCAGACAAAGGCTAAGCTGGTATTCAAACAACATGGAAAGACCTGTAGCCTGATACTGCTTCAGAAAATATCAGCTCAGTGAAATGTTGCAGAGTTAGCAAGCCAATTACACCCCTTGTGTTGTGGTGGGTTGGAGACAGGTCAGGTGGCAAGGACCGTTTATATGGCCTCTCTTCCCATTCCCAACTCACACAAAGCAAAGGGCAGACCAATTAAGAATGTCAGCTTAGAGCAGGAGCTACAACCTCAAAGTAAACACATCAAACCTTATTATTAGTATTTTCGAAAGAAAAATTTAAGAAATGCGCACGGATAAATGTCTGCATTGGAATATGTCCTGTAGGATTATGTCTGGATATTGCATTGTATTTTTATATTATAAAAATATGTTTTAAACTGCTATCTTTTTATTTAGTATAATTCAAAGTCACAATTCAACAAGATGTACAAACATTACCGTTATATTTGTTTATCAATTGTGTACAAAATATTGAAATTCAGCAAAACGCGCAAAAATACAAAATTAACAAATGCTGAATATATTTGGTTCTACATAATGTAATTGTAATTGAAACAGCGTAATTGTAATTGATTTGGAAAATTATGACTGTAATTGTAATTGAGATAAAAAATTTTATGTAATTGTAATTGATATAATTTTGGGTAATTGGACCCAGTCCTCGTTCATACTATTGTACACCGAGTTGAAATACGTTTGCCAGATCAGGAAAAAAATTATTTAATATTTTGTCTAACCAGTTCACCCAACTTAAATAACCCATTTGTACAACTGCGCAAGCATGTCGTCGTGGATACTAAATAGGTTAAATTTTTCATGAAATGTGTCTTAAACGAGGCGATCGAAAAACTAAATTGAGGAAAGATAGTTAAAAAAACAAGTGTTAAACTGCCATGGTGAAACACCGGTTCCAAAGTAATGTTTAATTTTTGAGGTTCCAGGTTTTATGTTACATCCAGCAAGATACTGTTACAACAGGAAAGCATGTAATCAGAGATAAGAATTGTTTACAAACCTCTAAGATATGCCTGTACCAGTGCAAGGCCGTAGTCACCATGAGCATGACTGACAACATCCCTGACGTTGTGGTATAATTGCCTTTCTGTGATAGGAAAAGTGCATTTGCCGCTGCCTCCCTGAACTATCTCACACAGTAGATACCTGCAACATGGACTCATAGTCTATATACTGTCCATAATCGAAGTTCGGAAGTTTTCCATTATCACTTCAATTGAAGTTTGGCCAAACATAAAATAATTCAATAGTTTGTCTGACGATTTTCACCAAAATTAAATAAAGAAACTTGCACATGAGCAGACCTGGAGTAATAATAATATGTGATAATTACAACTGTTCAAGTAATAGTAATAAATGGAATTGAATGCAATGTAATAGAAAGCAAAGTAATAGTAATTGAGCTATTACTTTGCTATTACAATTGAACAATTCAATCACACCAAAATTCAATTTCATTGAAAATAATCAGACCAAAAAATTCTCCATCAGCTATCTATCCTTTTCACACCAGCGTATCATTCATTCATTCACTGAAGCAGGATGAGGGTTCCAGGCTTCCAGCACTAAACAGACTGTCTTTAACATCTGAATCAAGCAATCAATCATTGCCATTTCCCAATCCTGGCTGCCAGTCTGCCATGCTGGATAATGTTTGAACAAAATCCGGGGGCTTATACCAACTTTTCTGAGTTTTTCTCAGTTAGTAGCTAGCTTGCACACTTTTGACCAAGTGCGAAAAACAGTGACATTACTTTTCTGTTTCATTCCAATGAATATATGAAACTTCTACATCCGACTGGAATTGTGTGAGGTTAATTTAATTGGGAAGTTTATGAGTTAATTGTAATTTACTTAATTATACACCCATCAGTTAATTTGAATCTATGTAAGTGATTAAGTATGTTAAATGTTTAATTGAAAGAAAATGAAAATGCAATAGTAATAGCTTGAAATGTAACAGTAATATATTACATTGCCTTCAGCATGTAATAGTAATAGAAAGGAAACTAAGTAATAGATTATATTGCAATGTAATAGACCCCAGGCCTGTACACGAGTTAATAATAATAAACAAAGAAAATGTTAAACTGATGACAGATGATGCCATGATCAACAATAAGATGGGACACAAACATTACTATGCCAAAATGTTAATGGCACGTGGATGCCTCATTGTTGTATCTCATTCGATTCAAGATTTGAACCCGATTGGATTATAAACAATGGTTGGCTGGCTGCTATACACAAATATGGGGTTGGACATTTTGATCGCTGTGAATGGGAAAATTAAAACTAATTATGATTAGTGTTAGTCTACTGATGAAATTGTTCTTTTCTTAGTTAAAAATTAATATTATATATAAAAAAATTACATTTCAAAAGAAATATAACCAACAATCATTTGATGAATGTTTATTTTAGTTTGTTAGATTGTAATACTATAATCATATAATGTAAAAATATTAATTTTATTGTCAAAATAAATTACGACTACTCTAGTGGGTGTGTGTTAAATAAATAACATAGTCACCGGCATAGTTTTTGCCTCATGCCTGATTTTACCTCATTTTGTGATCTTGCTGGATCTCACATTAGATACATCATTAGTCTGATATAAAACCATATATTGGTCACTGGGAGTATAAACGTCTGTCAAAGTTAACGTTTTCGAAGAAAGATGATGCACAAACAGGTTTTTGAGACATATATCAAATTTGACATTAATCACTAGGTGGCCTTATTGATACAACACATAGGCGTTTTGTAAATACAGGCTGTATGCCATATTTCACTTTATCGGATGAAAATGTACTCAATTGTTCATAAAAATCACTACTGAAAAGTAATTGAACAGCCTCGTAATTTTTATGCACTTAATGCATTGCATATTACCACACTGTGAGGCATTTTCGAAGCTCTTTCTATTAAGGCAAATTCCAGTGCTAGCCTCGCTTTAAAAGTATCTTTCCATCGTTCCATATTGGGGAGTAGTTCACTAAAACCAACTTTTCTAACAACTTGGTTGTATTCGACAGTAATAATAATAATTTATAATAATAATTTTATTAAAATGGCAACTATAGCAGCAGTTTGTGTAGATTGTTGCATGCTTATGAATAGTATTCTACATAACTTCTCCCTCCGGTCTGACAGCGTTGGTAGATTGGCTGCGGTGATGGCTTCGGTGTACGACTTATCTTGGAAAATGATCCGCATTGCCCGTCTATGGATGTATTCTATCTGTCTTGTTTGCTTTTTTGTAAGGCTCGTGTGCCACACTTGGCATGCGTACTCCAATACTGATCGGATGATTGAAATGTATATGTTGATGAGATGGTGAGGGTCAATGCCGGCTCTTTTGAGAAGGATGATGAAATGTAGACGTTGCGATGCTTTTGTAGTGATTTCGTCTATGCCACTTCAGATCTTCAGATAGAGTCACACCTAGTAGACGAGTGATGTTAACTTGTTGGATTGGTCTACCGTCGATGGTTAGCAGCGTGATGTCCGGAGTTAATTTCTTGAAACATATCCGCAGTTCTTTCGTCTTGTCATAGTTCAGTGCCATTTTGTTACTCGCTGTCCACTGCCCGACTTCATCTGCTGCTACTTGGAGTGAGCTGTCCATTCCGGAGGATGAAGAAGTTTCCATATTGTGCAATCGTTGACATATTTTATACGTTCGCATACTGTTTGCATATCATTAATATGGTGTAGGAAGCCGATTGGTCCAAACATTGTGCCTTGTGGGACACCTGCGTTGACAGTGATGTACTCCGATTTCACACTCCTGATCTTTACCCTCTGTTTGCGTTGACACAGGAAGGATGTCAGCCATTTGGTGATAAAAGTTGGAAGTCCGAGTGATGCACATTTCGACAGATGAAATAACCGTTGTTTTGAATACTGATCCCATGCCATGTGCAAGTGTCTTCAGATGTTTGTGAAAGCAGCATATTATATTACGTAAGGCAAAAACCACACCAGCCAGTATACTGACAGGGGACTACTAGGACTCAATTCTCACACCTCGGGGGGGGCCACTGGGATGATACCAACTCTTTCTTTCTTTCTTTATAATACTGTAGATGCCCCAAGTATCGAGTAATAAACTCTACACGGACACGATTGATGAATTATCGCCCGTATCATCTTCACTGACACTGGCCACCACGGGCAACTGAATCAGCTTGAGCCCCTGTAACTGATATATATATATATAAGGGTATGCAACTAGGAATGACCCCACTCACCTTTCAACATCCGTATCTCGGCGTTGCGATGCGTAATCCGAATACTGTGACCTTACACAAACGTCCCAATGAATAAACTTTCACTATACCTACTTGTCATTAAAAACATATATGGATTTCTTATGAAAAGCGGTACGTTAACGACTGTACGCACAAAATCCTTACCCGCGTGCATACAGTAACATAACAATGTTACCGGAAGTGAGGTGCATGTTGGGTAGTGATGTGTCCTTTGTTAGCCAAATAGTCTACCCAACAAAAGGAGCCAATGATCAGTCTGACGCATTCTACAGCAGGTGACAGGTGTGCATCGACAATCCTCTTGCAATGGTCAAACACGTGTTTGCCTAACAAGAGGATTGTTTGCACACCTGTCACCTGCTGTAGAATGTGTCAGACTAATAATTGGCTCCTTTTGTTGTGTAGATTATTTGCCTAACAAAGGACACATCACTACCCAACATGCACCTCACTTCCGGTAACATTGTTATGTTACTGTATGCACGCGGGTAAGGATTTTGTGCGTACAGTCGTTAACGTACCGCTTTTCATAAGAAATCCATATATGTTTTTAATGACAAGTAAGTATAGTGAAAGTTTATTCATTGGGACGTTTGTGTAAGGTCACAGTATTCGGATTACGCATCGCAACGCCGAGATACGGATGTTGAAAGGTGAGTGGGGTCATTCCTAGTTGCATACCCTTATATATATATATCAGTTACAGGGGCTCAAGCTGATTCAGTTGCCCGTGCTGGCCACAGCCTTCAAAAGACTTTATTACCAACGCGTCGTGGTAACATGTTACTTTGGAGTTTGGTTATGTCAATGTATTTAAATAACACAAATTACTATTGGGATGATACCAACTGTTTCTTCCTTTCTTTCTTTATAATATTGTAGATGCCCCGAGTATCGAGGAATAAACTCTACCCGGCCACGGTTGATGAATTATCGCCCGTACGATCTTCACTGACACTGGCCACAGCCTTTAAAAGGCTTTATTACCAACTCGTCGTGGTAGCATGTTACATTGGAATTTGGCTATGTCAGTGTATTTAATATTAAATAACACACATTACCTATGTTTAAAACGAACCATGTTCGTGTACTTTCACATTACACTTATCAAAATATCCTGACAAAACACATTCACGCATCCTCAAAAAGTGCAACGCCTCGGTGTCCCCCTCTGTCCGAATTGTTACAATTAACGAGGCTCCGGGAAGTGACGCCACCATGTGTCATTTTCAGTAGGTCAGAAACAGAAATAGAAACAGAAACCTCTTTTACGACGTGATATCCCGCTTTAAAAAAATTCACGTTGAAATCTATCTATGTGTTGCACACGATGCCATTTTAGGACTAGGCACATTTTATTTATTTGGTCTCAAGACAAGTGATTTCACGTTTTCTAGCGTACGTGTGCGTTCACCACGAACGAGAACGGCACAGCAAAATGGCGACACGTACAAACAACACTTTAAAAACAACGAGTTAACGTTAAATTAAAACGACGAAAGTTGAATGGCGGTGGCTTTCCCCCGTTTTTTCATAAACACTTTCCCGCTTTTCCACGAACAGATGTTGACACCTATGCACATGGGCGGATGCAGGGGATGTCCATTCCCCGTGCACCCCCCCCACCTCCTATTTCGGCCGATTTTTTCATCATGTTAGAAATAGGGGTAAGACCACAGTTGACCTTCTTATTTATTGTTTCATTAAATTGCGATATGTGAATTTAAACAATTCTGTCTTGTGTATAGTGGCCAATAGGAGTCAAACGGTCATGGTTGCTTGCGCATGGAGTGATCGCTGCTTAGTTGTGTTTGCTTGCAACTGCTGAGTGGGTTATAGCTTGCTTAAATTGTTGGGGTTCTGTGATGGTGTATGGTAGTGAGTTCTAATATTTACATACATACATACATACATACATACATACATACATACATACATACATACATACATCCTCTTCAGCTCTTTTAGGCTAATAGCCTTTTAGCTGAAATTTTATTTTATTTTATTGCATATGTCCTGGCAAAATACGAAAATGTCTAATATAGTTCTTGCGGGTGGTATTTATAAAGCTTTGCTATAGAGATGCAATAATTGATCAGTTATTCATTTACAAAGCTGGCCGCTTTCTAAAATGCAGTTGAACGCTACGTGTAACCAGCACGCGATTTAGTGGTTGCATATGGTCATTTTTATATCACCGCCTAGTCTCGCTTATCCGACTCTCGCTCGGCTTCGTGAGCCCACCGAGAATCACCGCCCGAACCTGTCCTAAAGCACGCGGCTGCGC
Source organism: Lamellibrachia satsuma (assembly GCA_033239005.1). Lineage (NCBI taxonomy): Eukaryota > Metazoa > Annelida > Polychaeta > Sabellida > Siboglinidae > Lamellibrachia > Lamellibrachia satsuma. Next base: position 2,551,670 of record BSQZ01000017.1, read on the forward strand.
AGTGTTAAAAAATTGCCCTTGCGGCTGAGCGTCAGCGTGCGCATGCGTTCTCTTTAGATCTGCTCCTCGTGAAATATGGCGGCTCCAGCCAAGGTAGCGAAACAGGAGGGCAAAAATAACCACGAAACTGCAGATGAACGTGCTGGTAAGTGTCAATTCATGTCAGAAGATGTGGCTATATTATACATAAAATGTGTGCTACCTCAGGACAGCGCAGATCCCGCACCATGCGTCTTATTTTACACGAGGTCGCCATTTCACTTTGTTCCTGCAAGCTCCAAACATGGGTCACCATGATTTTTCGTGCAAGAAATGTCTTTGAACTGATACTTTCTCGACTAATACAAGCAAGTTTCAAAGTCGGTATAATAACAAGGATACATGTAGCATAAGATTTTAATAATATGGCACTCGTTAAGCTTTTAATTTGGTTACATTTAGGAGATAAAGACGTGCACTAGCATTACCCCGTTCCACTACGTACCGTATTTACCTCGAGCCGGGCCGCGTTTCTACGATTTGAGCTTCGCGCGGAATTAGGTCTCGCGATGACCGCCAATAAACACGCTTCCCGCGAATCGTCTTATTCTGAGCGACAGTAATATATTTGTGTCATTAAATTGAACATGCGGATTGATGTTTGACTTTGTAGTTGATAATAATAATAAAAAAGTTGGCTTGGATGGTCTGTGGTAAATAAAAATTAGGTCAGATGCTACCTTGGTTGTTACAACCTATTTGCGTGTGTGCGGACCGATGTTTCGGAACAAAGGGCTGCGTTGGTTGGCTGCGGCAGATATAAATATTCAGTAAGCTGTTCGGGGTAGAAGGTAATTTTTGCTGTGCTGAGCACATGGCCAATCGTCGTTGCTGATGGCATTGGACAAAGAAAGTTACGCACATTGTTTACCAACTCAACATGTCTTTTTAAGCAGTAGGCCAAATAAATAGTTTCTGAAATTTGTTTATGTTAAATTTTGTGTCATATTATTGACCTGCCTGATTGTTTCTACTATGAAAGCTACTTTAGTGTTAGTGAGTATTGTGTATATATATACTATACTATTATTTGTGGCTGCTGTAGTATCGTTCTTCTTGCATTTAGCCACACTGTTTATGAAAGATTTCAGTTATCAAACAAGTTACAAAGCCTACAATGACACACTTAAAATGTGTTTATTGGCCTGGCCAAAGTACATGGATAGCTTGGATGGGAGGACAGAAACCAAACAATTTGTGGTTTCAACCATTATTAACCTACATGCCAACGGGGTTACTTGGATGCAAGTGACCTCAAACAGTCAGTTCGTGTACCGTATTGACTACTCGCTGTGATTTGTATGTTGTTATTTAAACTTAAGGCATTCCTTATTTTTTTTATTCCTATACATGTAAATTGTAATTTTGCTTCCGCTCGCCAATTACTTGGACAAGTACACATTTGACAGATATATTGATTTCAAGATTGACTTGTCTGATGGACAAGTGATTTTTTCTATTACTGCTTTTGCAAATAGATAAAATACTTTTAAATTCTCAAAATTGAGTATAGCACCCATCCCTGCCAGGTGTGTTGAGATATGTGGATATCAGTTCTGTCAATCATCTCATATGAGCTAAATGCAAGGAGTAAGGATATCTTATTTGGGGTCAGTTACGTTATATCAATACCAATTACACATTCCAATTCCCATTATACCTAAAAAATTCAATTACAAAATTCCAATTATCAATTCCATATCGAAATATTAGTACCATAAATGTACCCAATGCCAAAAATAACATCTATTTTAGAGCAGCTTTATTTAATGTATGCATGTTATAGTGCACATTGGCAAACATATATAAAATCCACAATTGAAATTGGACATACAAGTTACATTTTCACCAATTCCAATTACTTTTTTAAGACAAACAACAATTCCGAAATTGCCATTTCAGTTCAATTATAGTGTAATAGTGTCTGAAGGAAAGTAACTGGTTTTTCATGTAATTGGAAAATAATTGTTTTGTGCAGACAAGGAACAGCAGGAGGCGATTGAGCAAATCGACGAGGTGCAGAATGAGATCGACAGACTGAATGAGCAGGCGAGCGAAGAGATCCTTAAAGTTGAACAGAAATACAACAAGTTGAGGCAACCCTACTTTCAGAAGCGCTCCGAGCTTATTGGCAAGATACCCAACTTTTGGGTTACGGCTGTATCCTTTACACACTGCTCTGAGCTGGGCAGCCCTAGTCTGCGGTAACACAGTGTTGCTTGCTACGTTGTTCCCCCGATCCAATCTGCAGAGATTCATTGGTATAAACACAGTGAGGCCAGATAGTAACAATTTGTTGGGTTAATCTAGATTGTGTGTTCAGTCAGAGAATATATGGGTAAATTTTTAAACTTTGTAGTGCAGTGAATATGTCCACATATAGCATTGTAAACTGTAAAGCAGCACCCTGGTGCCCTGCTGTGTACTAATTTAACCAGGACTAAACTAATTTCCACAGCAGTTACTGCCATGGAAAATTACAACTGATTTTGTGATGTGGGAATATATTGAGCGTGAAACTGTTAATAAAACTGATGTCTTGCATTGTGATTGCTTGTTGTATACTGTGCAGGTGGCAATCCTTGACAGTGGTCTAGTTTGTGAACCACCCTCAGGTATCAGCACTGCTTAATGAAGAAGATGAGGAGGCGTTACAATATCTCTCAAAGGTTGAAGTACAGGAGTTTGAGGACATCAAGTCTGGTTACAAAATAAACTTTGTAAGTGCTGGGTCATTCCGTGTCAAATCAACCAGTTTTCTGGAAATTTCTGAAGTTGATGTCTCAGAATTGAATTAAATTTTAACCTGTAAGTAGCTATACCTGAACACTTTAAAAAAAGAACTAAGCTTTTACATGTAAATTGTGTCTAACGCCCTATCATTTCGTACATGTATGTCTAATAAATACGGCAAAAAATGCACCCATTATTTTTTATCTGTTTTCACATGCTGCTAACTTAAGATGTTTATAAGCTACATATCTGAAATTTGCTGAATATATAGGCATATTGGTACATATGTGCAGGCTACAAAATTCAAGGATGATAGTATAAAGGACAGTGTGTATACTGGACTGGACACTTAAAAAAAATTCAGAGAAAGATTTCAGCAGTCTGTATTTTATTGTTGTGTTAAGAGTACAGTGTCCAAATTGCTATTGTCATCCTTGAGAATAACGACCATTGCCAGATCCAACTAGATGTGAAAGTGGATTCACGACTATTCCTGTTTATTTTTCTTTTGAAGTACACTGTGGTCATCCTTTCGATAGCATATTTATTCAGATGCTTCTGATGAGATGAGTTAATTTAATTTCCAATTTTTTCCACTGTGTCTTGAACGTCACAAGCGTTTCAGTTACATTAATTTAACATTTTCATTGGCCATTTTAAGGTTAATTGTTGATAATTAAATTTTAAGAATCAAAGTTCTATGTGAGCATTAAACTGGCAAAACAAATTCCCCCGTGAATGTCAACACACGCTTATTTCGTGCAATGAAATTTGGTATCCACCATTTTGCAGTAACGAACGTTACACGCTGGTGTACTTCGGTGCTTAAATCATCGAACGTAGGATACAATTTTCAGCAATCTTATAGTGAGGAGAAAACTGCTAATTTTGTGAAATATGTTAGTTTCATGGACGATTTGTGTCAAGGTGGTATCAGTTTCACCACAAACTGGGATCAACGAACATAAGAAAAATGTCAACCAAAAACTTTTTCGATTCGTATGCGAATATTGTAAAATCGTGCAATTTCTTCAAAGTCATGTCAGTTATCTTTTTACTGTTACCAAGAACGTGTTCAAGAATGTAATAAAATTAATATTAGTTTATCCCACTTTTTTGTGCCAGTATTGAAAACACATATTGATGTATGTGCCCTTCATAGGAGTTTCCTTGTATGCAATCGTGCATGTGTACACCTATTACATACGTAATAACTAATAATAATGATTGCGTTATCTATGCATTTCAGCACTTTGATGAAAATCCATATTTTGAAAACAAGACCATCTCCAAAGAATTCCACTTGAATGACACAGGCGAACCATCGTCAAAGGCAACACCCATTCAGTGGAAGGCCGGCAAGGTAAGTTAGCAATGGTGTCAGACACCCCACTCCCATATGGTGCCAGACACCCCACTCCCATATGCACGGTGTTGGCCCCATTGGGATCAATGAGCCAGTCTTTTTAAACATTTTGTATTAAGATTAGATACACATTCAGTGATTCACAGTGCAATGAATAATTGATAACATTAAATATAATGTAATTTGTTATGCAGAGGATATGTATATTTCATATAATATATTTATAACATTTCATTATAGTCAAAGAAGCTGAGTTAATAAATGGTTTTGTTTTCATATTCAGTGATTTCCAGTGTCACACAATTATATTAAAAATGAATTAAGTTTGTTGCTCAGAGTATTTATGATGAAAAATATGTTCATGTTGTATAATATATTTTAGTAAGAAGTTAATTTAATAATATTTAGCTATTCCACATAAGTTGTGTGTTTCGTGAAAGTAATATTAAAACAGTCATGTAAAAATGTTTGTCTGTCTGATTTTACTGTTCCTTTCCCAAAGGATTTAACGGGGAAGTTGAACGGGAAGACGATGGGGAAGAAGAGGCCTCACGAGGAGCAGGAGTCGTTCTTCGGTTGGTTCACGGACCACGGAGAGGCTGGAGCGGACGAACTGGGGGAAGTGATTAAAGATGACATCTGGCCTAACCCCTTACAGTACTACCTGGTACGTCTCCTTTCTAATTAATTTTGTTCATTCTTTCACAATTATTACTACATTGGGGAGGGGAGTATGTATGTTGTGTACATGTTGAATAAAAAAAATTCTGGGGATTGGAATTTTCTTACCGGGTTTGTTAGGGATGCACAGCGCAAAACATTCCCTTTGCTGTTTCTTATCTGAGAAAGTTGAAACCTTCATAGATTGATGTATGACCAAATCGTTTATACAGCTCTAGGAAACACTAAATAAGTTTTCCTCTTTATGCTCTCAAAAATTTTGGTTATGTGAAATGTCTCATAAACGTGCAGATATTATGTTTTCTGAATGGTGTTGCATCTCGTCATACCAGGTTCTAATTGTTGTTGTTATCGTGATGACATCAGAATGTTTGCGTTATTACAGTACAAGCGTGGTGTTGTTATAAATGGTGTACTTTATCATGTCATTATCTGTTACAGGCATCAGAGATTGACGAAGAAGGGGGCGGGGAAGGTGGGTTTCCTTTTCTCTCTATTGTAGCAAATAGTTAACTGCTTTTGTTGTGCTGTGCATACACAGTCACTAAATCATCCTGTTTTAATGATCTTGGCCGAACATTTTGCACATAATTCTTTAAATGTCTGTTATTGAGCAATGCAAAACCCAAGGAATACCTCTAATTACTGTTGTGGGTATTTATGGTCAAACTCATGGAGTAGAACTAATTACTGTAGTACTAGTAGGTAGGTATGTTTTTTAGCTACCTTATACTGTATGCAGAGATGGGGCAAATGGTGTGAAATATTGTCACCAGAAGGGTTGTTTGATTTAAATCATGATTTAAATTACTCCAAAAAAACATTGATTTGTGATTTTTTTTTACTTCCGTTTTTTTTCGCTGATTTATATGAATTTAACACAAATAAATTTATCACCAGATAACCTGATAGTAAAATATTTTATGACATTGTGTATGTTTGAGCTATTCCCTTTCTGAATGCAGTGAAGCCACACAAACTTGTCTTCCAGAGGAAGTATCTTTTCAACACAGAAGTCCTGAGTTAAAAAGTCCACTTATAGCTTGTGCTAGTTAACAATTCAGTATGTTGACTCAGTTGTTTAATACTGCACCAGTTTGTATTCTGGTTAGAGACCCTTAGAGTACACAGAGCCCTGGACAGGTGCTAATCCACCCTATAGGCAAACAATAATTACCACTGCTACAGCCCCAGACACACAGCATGCTTTCCTTTCCAAGACAGATTATGCAACTACAGGGGGTAAGGCCTTGTGGACATTGTCTAATGTCTTTATATAAGCAAAAATCATGTACCCTCTGCTAAGACAAGAACCCAAATCGATTTGAATAGAACATGTTTGAAAGAGTTTACAAATTTAAACATCTATATAAATATCTATATACCAGATTTTTTTTTTAGATTAAAAAAATCCAATTTTTTAAAAATAAAAATTATGATTTTTGCAACCCTGGTCACCAGTCACCAGACAAAATCAAACACAGTATTAAAATTCAATCACTTATACTTGCATTACAATGAAAAGAGAAGTTTGCATTGTCGTTGGGATCTAGGCATAAGAAATATGCACTTAATTTGTTTATTGTAATCATGATTACGATTACTTTGGGAGTGTAAAGAAATAAAAAAAATTCACTGATTACCGGGTATGATTACTCCATATCTGACCTTATGACTGTTTTCTTGAAGATGATGATCTGGATGAGGAGGGTTTGGACGAAGAAGATGAGGATGACTTGGCGGAGGAGGAAGGGGTAAGTGTCTTGTGAATACCTAAGCTTTCACAAAGACTAATTAACAACTGGTCGTGTGGGATTATGGAAGACTTAAGGTGAGACAACAGATCTATAGGATTTTTTTTGCTCAAACTGCAGAGTGGGTCTTTATTGAGTTAAAAAAATATGTTGAACTTTTTTCTAGGTAACGAACAAAATGACTGCCATTTTTAACAAATGTTGGCAAAGCAATTATTTTGAGAATGTATTCTGCCATCTGTATAGAGAATAAGCTGAGTACGACGCACAAAACCTTATTTGACTATCATAATTACTTCCGGAGATATCCTTCCAAATGTGGAAAACATGGTTTTGAGAAAATGCCTGTAAGAAAACGGCATTATTACATGCCTTACCAATTAATAAAAGTGATTTAGATGTACGCAATGGAACTTTATGGATAGTAAACATACAAAACCTTTAGAATAGGGTGGAAACACATTTTGAGTAATTTTTAAAATGCCGTTTCAGCTGCCATGTCTCCCCGTAACCTTTTTTGTACTGAACTGGTGCTAGAAATACTACTGTCCCTGACACGATCTGGGAAGCAAGACATATTTTTAAGAACATGTATATGATGTATACATACATGCCTTTAAAAATATGTAATTTTAGTCACCTTAATGTTCCTAACAAAAACCTTTTGAACAATTGAAAATACGAGTTGTCATTGTACTACGGGTGACTATTGTGATAGTTTTAGTGTTGCTATAGACTCATAACTATTGCAAAAGTTTCATGGAATAGGAAATGGCCAGGAAAGCAGTCCTAAACCAAATTTGATGGGTGGCGCAACTGCCAGTTTATTAAAACTGGTGATGATAGGTTGATAAATAAAATCGCAAAGTAAAGTTGAAAAAAACATGTTTGCAAACAGTATTCCAGTGACAACAGTAGCTTTGCTTTTTTGTTTTGCCTACTATCGATAGTTCAGTGTGTTATCAAGAGTAACTAAACTTACTGTATTATTACACCACTATCGTTTACTGTGCAGACCAGTCACTTATCACATGCTGACCAGCTGCAACTAATTTGCCTGCAGGAAGATGAGGAAGAGGGAGATGGCGCAGAGGAGGAGGGCTGACTGGGAGAGGGTTGCCACAGACCATAGGAGCGAGGGATGTGTCGACACCAACTCACATCATCATCCAGCACAACTATCGTCATCATGTCATTGGTCAACTTGCGTCGCTGACATCAGAGAAGACATTACCTGATGACCACTGCCATTTAGTGTTCGCGCATCTCCCCTGGTGGGGCTCCCAACCGGCGGGGTTCCCTACCTGTGGTGTTCCTACCTCCGAGGCTCCCTACCAGTGACCAGACCACACAGAAACTGTTGTACAAATGCATTCTCACCTCCTGGCAGCAAGATTGTGGCGATGTCGATGACGTGTTGATGTACTTCGTCCACGACTACAGCTATGTGATCCGGTCGTTTGGGTGTTTTGGTTATGAGCAGAGCATCACGTGGGGTGCACACAAAATTTCTTATACAAATGAAATATGGAAAAAATTCTCAACAATAACTGCATTTTAGGGACGGAGTGTGTGTGTGTGTTGTCGATGAGTTAGATATTTAGATGTGTGAACTAACTAGTTAAGCTACTACGTCTTGGCCAGATATTACTTTTCCAGATCATGTTGAGGTTAGGTTGGTATTTTCTTGGATTGCTGAATGTGACCAATTGTTCACAACCCGTGACTTGGGATTTGACCGGTGTTGGCTAGACCACAGGGTGCACTGTAGCAGGGATCGGGAACACGGATAACTGCATGCTTTTTGGGTGGGAAGACTGTCTAAATTTGCTGGATTGTTTCTTACGTGCACCTTTGGTCAGCCGTCGTCTACAGAATGATTTTCTAATGCACTGCAGAGTTGTAGAGTATTTCGTTTTGTGGCAGGAATGGTTCGCAGAGGAGTTGTAGGTGATTGCTGCCAAAGTCATCTAAATTTGTCTGTAGTCTGGTGTCTGTTGTAATTATGTTTGAGTACAATTTAGGAGAACTTAACTTGCCTTGTCATAGGCGTGTACAAGTTGTTTTCTCTGGACAGTATGGTTGTCATCATCAGGTAAACAGCCTTTGTATTTCAGGAGCATAATTCGTAATAAAATCACATTTCTTTTGGGAATTTTTGTTTGGGTTTATTCTCTGGGTCGCTGCCGCTAAAAGCTATTCACTTCACTCGGACTCTTATAAGCTCATAATAAGCAGTTTGTACTTAAAAATAATAATTTTATTGAAACAGAAATACATGTTTCACTAAGGATCCATCATAAAAACCCTCTGTATTAATGACGATGTTGCACAGTTCTTTAAAAACGGCATAGATTATAAGCAGTAATGTCCAATAGACCCTTCCCATTGTGTCGCTACACTACCTGGTGGAATATGATTCGTGTAAGGGAACCACAGGACTATACATTAAGAAGTGTGTTCTCGGAGTGACCCGAATCCAAGTCCATTATAATCCCCCAGGTAGTATTGTGTTAATGGCAAGGGTCCATTGATTCCACTGTATAACTTCTGGTGGAAACAAAAGTCGAAGGAATACAGTTTTTGTCCGAGTAAAGAAACAAAAAATTCCTTGTTTATTGTTCTATTAACTTGGTAGATCTTTTAGTCCGACATTAAACACCACTAATCCACCAATTGCCATATACGTGGCCAGCATGTCAGGAATTCAATTTTGTTTTAACAACTGCCTCTATGACTGTAGAAGTTTCACGTTTTTCGTATATTTTGAGTTTTATTTCAAATTTATCGTATCCTGAAAAATGTTTCCGTTCAATTCAACTTCTGCTGTTTATTGACAGAACAGCTAGTGACCTCAATCTTGTTTCTCGGGCACAGTTATGCTTTAATATGTGAGCTTTAAAGTTTAAACTCGTACATGTGCAGTGAATACAAACGCATTGTATGAAAGGCTTTTATTGCATAGTCGAGGCTATCTCGGCCTGTAGTCAGTCCTGCGCTCAAAGCAGGTATACATGCTTAGCCACAATGCAGTGAGCAGGAGGTTAATTTCAACACCATTTCACCTTTGCAGTTTTTGTTTTCACTAGACTGCCTAACTTTTGGACTTGTTGCTGTTTAAACACACCTAGACTAACATGCCAATCAATTATTCACCGGCTGGGTCATTTTGCATGGTTGTTACCTAAACACAATTCTTAAGTGGACCAACTGTTAATTTATCCTGCTGTCAACTAGAAGTTTGCAGCATTCCTACTTTCTGTAACTCTGCCATGCCTTGGGAGTGTGGTTGGGTTACAGAAAGTGGCCCATGACATACAACAAACATCTTCGTTGCTTCTGAAGTACAAAAATTAAGTGGTCTTCACTGTAAAATGTGTTTCTTAGCGACCTTTCACATGGTTTCGAGCATACTATTTGCCCTAGACAGAATATAATACTTCGATGCCGTTTAACTGCTGATATTCAATATTAAGTAGAACAATTATTCAACAAAATCATACAGCGAAACAGTTCAATCATTGCTGAATACATTGTCTTTAACAAAACTAATCTCACATGCTCGACTACACACTCAGTCGACACATTTACCATAAAGCTGCCTACACCATATATTTTTCCAATTGGTGGTTGAATATTCGTAGCCATAGCAGCGATACATTACTTATACAAACATAAACAGCTCCATTTGCCAAACTTATAATACAACTAAAAATGGATTGTGGAGCTCACATTATAGTATTGTATACAGTCGTTATAACATTAAGCAAGTACTGGTTAAGATATGAATGGTTACAACTGGAAGATTAATATAGGATTAGTAACATATTTATATAACCAATTACTGCTAGACATGTTGCCTAAATACTAAACGAGGATGTGGTATATAGAATGTATGAAAAGATGTATCATAATACATTCTGTTCACTGGAATTTTACACTTTTTGGTGAGATTAACATTTCTGCATTACCAAGGACATACAAGCCTCTCCCTTTCATTTGACACAAACACTGTAATAATATAAAGTTGATCATTTTGCAGAATCAACTATTTGTTGGTGTCAATGCTAAACTATTTTTGCACATTTCTAGTAAATGTAACAAAATTATGAGTCTGCTCTAACAAGATGCAGTAAATGTTGGCTAACATATATATATATATATATATATATATATATATATATATATATATATATATATATATATCCAGTAACCGTTGTGCTTCAATGCCTAATTACAGGACGTTGGACAGCAAAAATGTTTTTAGGTTTTCATATGCAGATCAAGTCAAGCGTACTCCTACTAGATATTTCTAAAACAAACAAAGCATACATACTGACATCCTGTAGGATAATGTGCAGCTGAACTGCAGACAACTAATACAGTTGCATAGCTGTATGTGTTGTTTTGGAAGCAGCGATTACAAACATGCATGTTCATAGCACCACATGACACTTCATGGCACCTTACAACAGATGGAGATGCATAGTTTTGTGAATCCTGCGACAAACTCCACGGATGGCTACATGTCCCACTGGTTAACCTCACATTGCTGTCAAATGTAGTGAGATGCGTGATGCAGGAAAGTGCTGCCCTGCTGCGGTCATTGCTGTAGTCGCCACTGCTCTAGTAGGGGAATAATGAAACAGATATAAATATGATAAATGTGGTCTTGTATTGAATGTTGCGTCGGCGCCGGTCGTACGACTTGGCACGCACTTTGATCTTGTACTGCTCTTTCTCCTTGAGAGGCGTCAGCGTGAATACGATTCCCCGGCCTTCCTTCGTGTGTATGCCAAACGGCACACTTCTGTCGTTCTCGATGATTCTAAACATGGTCTCGGGCATTGCGACGCCGTATTGGTTGTAGGCGATAAGTCGGATGAGGTCCTGGTAGGCAGGGATGCCGCTTGGCAATGATACAGCGTGATGTTCAATGATGTCCGCATACTTTGAACCCGGCGGACATGGCAACTTGGACTTGGAACATGGCAGGCGACAGTGCCTGAGGAACAAGATACAGTAGAATGAAAGTCTGTAGAATGCACTGAATGCAGCAGTGGACATTACATAAACTTGTGTTAAAAAACTAGATTTCAGATTGGATATCTGATATCATAATGCTACCGCAAACAACATAAAACAGTAAAATGCCAACTGTTAATATATTGTACAATAACACACAAACATAAAACAATTACTTAAGAACTCGCAAACAGATTATGCTAACTTTCTAAAACTTGTAAACGTAGGAACACAGAAATGTTCTGCTGGAAATGCATTCAACAGTGGGTACGTTCTACGGGGTAAGGGGTCATTCAAAAGTTATGTAATGCCAAAGGAGGAGAGGGGATACAATATGCCTAAATGTTATGGACTGTGACGAGGGAAGGGGTGTTTACAATACTGTTACGTAAACTCACCGAGGTACGTATTTCGCAAAACAACTTGTGCATTCGATTTATGTTACTAGTGCACTGTAAGTAACAGTATCATAATTCAAGTCGGTTCACGCAACGCGCACATTCCGACTTCTGCTTGGCTTTACAGTAACACTGGGCTATTGAGCCATCCACTGATCATGATGTTGAGCGCAATTTCGGAGGGGAGTCCAATCCAGCATTATGTTGCATTATATGAGTGTCTAATTTGAAAGAAAAAGGGGTTTCGCAATTTTTTAATGGCCCCTTAGGTTGGTATATGTATGACAACACTCACCCTGTTTCTGGGTCGCGTTCATAGTCTGGCGGGCACGTGACATCGACACACTTGAAGTCTCCCCGTCTGTTGAAGCACATCTTGTTTTGTCCACAGCGAATACTCAGCTCCTCGCATTCATCAATGTCTGTCAAGTAACAGATGCATCAGAGGACATGGCGACAACTTATAGTCTGATCTAACTTTTTCATGGCAAGATTATTAAAAAGTACAGATTATCTCAAAACACTGACGGAAGACACTTCACCAAATTGGCTTTATGGTGGAGGAGGGGGTCATCAACTGCTTAGCTTAACATTGTGGGGCTGACTCTGAGTGCATGCAGGCAGTTTTGTATCATGATGTGAATATGAAGTTGCTATTGCAAAGCCTATATGGGTGAGGACATTTTTATGGGTATTCACAGGTCATTGTAAATTTCATGTAGTGGGAAGGGGGCCTGAGGTTGAATAACATCAGTTTCATGTTGCGAGCGAATGGGGTCTGAGGTTGAATGTCATCAGTTTCATGTAGCGGGACGGGGTTCTGAGGTTGAAAGACATCAGCTTCATGTAGAAGGAAGGGTGTCTGAGGTTGAATTGACATCAGTTTCATGTAGCAGAAAGGGGGTCTGAGGTTGAATGACATCAGTTTCATGTAGTGGGAAGGGGTCTGAGGTTGAATGACATCAGTTTCATGTAGTGGGAAGGGAGTCTGAGGTTGAATGACTTCAGTTTCATGTAGTGGGGGTCTGAAGTTGAATGACATCAGCTTCATATAGTGTTGTACACCAATGTTTTGAGATCATCTCCTATGCTCTGGTAGAGTGAATTGTGAGCGCACCTTCGCATGTCCTCTTGTTTCCACTGAGTCTGTAGCCATCAGGACATGTACAGCGATAGCTCCCTGGCAGATTGGTACACTTGTGTTGGCAGCGATTATCCATCTCACACTCATCGATGTCTGTAACAGTGACATGACACTCCATGACCACACAAGTGTGTATAACATGCACATATATGTGTGTGTGTATATTATATATATATATATATATATATATATATATATATATATATTATATACGTCTGTACTCGTAGATGCTGTATGCACAGACTAATTATGCATATAGCACCATGTATGACAGACCACTGCTCTGTCGCTGCTTGAAACATCACACCAGGTCTGCTTAGTTTTGATCTCTGGTTACACAGATACCACTACATGTTAGTTTACCACTACAATTGTTAGGATACATAGTATAACCAGAAATGGAATAATCTGTGCAATTAATTGCACAAGAAAAATAATTTTGGGTGATTTTGAGCACATTGTTTTCAGAGCGTTGTAATTCATATCTCATGTGATGTTGCAGTCTGCCATGGCAGTGTTTATGCATAACTGGTCTGCCTACGCAGCATCTAGAAACACAAACATGCACGCACACACACACAAATTTTGCCAGGAAATATTGCCAACTAGGTATAATTTTTCACACAGACTATATTATAAATGCATTCAGCTGAAAACAGTATTTTATACAAGATAATCTACACATCTTGCATGCATTTGCTTTATCTGCATGACTTTAAGACAGATAATACAATATTTTTTATCAAACAACAAAGTAATTTCTGACAATGCAAGAAAATATCCTGAAATAAACTGCAAAAGAAATCAGTGATTTTGATTAGAATTGACACACAAACGGGTGTGTTATCATGTGCTGGAGCAGAGCTTCTAATTATGCATACCTATGCATTTGCCATTAAGGAAATGATAACCAATGTAGGAGCAGCCCAGAGCCAGGCGCCGTTGGTGGAGGGCAGCTGAGCTGGTGTGCACACCCTGTTCAGGCTCCACGAACAACAACCCTGTGGTGACAGAAGTAGGTCACTCGGCCTGACATTGACAGTGGGTCCGTAGACACAAGCTGGACGTGCGGAAAGACGGGGGTAGAAGAACCATAGCAAGATCTACACAGGAACAGTTAGGGCACAGGTGCCAACCCTCTAGGCTAGAAACAGAAATCCATAGAACCCACAAATGGACCCACATATCCACTGGTTTGCCACACATGCTCAAAAGGAGCTTGCAGTGCAAACTGGGATATATTGACTGGATCTTGTGATGCTTTGGCACAGCTGACTGTACACAGCTGAAATATCCACAAGTTGCTCTTCGACTGTGTTTTCCCCGGATGCACATGCCATTTAACAAATGCAGGCTGTATCCCATAACACAAAACTCCTTATTCAAATTGCACAACACTGTAAGGAGTGTCTCCTATGCAGACAAGACCATCAAACTGTTGAAAATGTGTAAAAAAACTAATGGCTAAACCATAAGAGTTGGCAGCTGTGGCTAACAGGGACAAAGGCAAGAACTGTGCCAAGTCGGTGGCTACTACTCTCCATTTAAAGGCTCACTTTGCATCATTGGCAAGTCTACGAACCACAACTTATTCACAGAGGGTTAGGGTTAGGCAATAAAATGGAGGACAAGGGAAGGCTTATTTGGTACAGAAACAGAATATGCGTATATGGACAGTTTGCAAGGACAGTGAATGATTATCTGTGATGTTGGTTGTTTTGTTAATCCAGGTTGTGGGGATTACAGAAGCTGTTAATTGGAAACTGTGGTTAATGGACTTGATAAATGATGCAAAATACTAATTTTATATATATATAGATATATAATTATATATATAATTGTATATATATATATATATATATATATAAGAATAAGACATACCTTTATAAAACCACTTCAATTAATTATTTTATTCAGTAAAAACTATGTGATTAAATATTATTCCATTCAAATATAACGCATTTGTTGTTAAACAGTGTTAGTTCACAACTGAGCGAGACGTATTCTTGCAAAGCTATTGTACAACAGCGAGATGAAATAAGAGAAGCAGTAAGATCCCAGCCAGCAGTAGAATGGAGCATGCTGTAGTTATTTGTCGTTAGTACAACAGTGATTTGGATCTAGCAACTAACCAACTTAGGGTACTAGAACAGGGCAGTGGTCTTTTTTATCAGATAGTTTTACTTACAAAGAGGTTTGAACTGTTTTTCAGCTATTTATTGATAATTATTTATCTCTCCATTTTTGGGGTTCCTTACTGTGCAGAAGTATGGGGAAACCCATTGTCAATCACACATGGTTTTGAAGAGAACTCTTTCTTGAAGTGAAAACAGATGTGCAACACATCAAGCCAAGCAGTAGCTACAGCGACAGTGGCATACACAGGGTTGTCCAAAACGGCCCTAACTGTACAAAACAAAAACCCAGCAGCTCTGACACAGAGCTGTTTGGGAAATGATCCCACATTACCAATGACCAACTCCACAAAACAAATAACCATTTTTTATCATCATTTACCATTTTCAGGCTACCACCCTTTCTATGTCACCAGTGACCAATTCCAGATCACCAATGACAAATTCCATATCACAATGATCACTTTCAGATTACCAATGATCAATTCCAGATCACCAATGACCAATTCCAGATCACCAATGACCAATTCCATATCACAATGATCACTTTCAGATTACCAGTGATCAATTTCAGATCACCAATGACCAATTCCAGATCACCAATGACCAACTCCAAATCACCAATGATCACATTCAGATCAGCAGTGACCAACTCCAGATCACTGGTGATCATTTCCTTGCATTCTTGGACACCCAAGTATATGCCGGGCTGAGAGAATGCAGAATGGCAAATGCGTAAGACTACAACTTTCTACTGTCAGACACCAACGTCCAGTATGTAAAAGCATTCACTAAAAACACACAAATGAAGTGACAATCCACTTGAAAATGTTGTGAAAATTTTGTAATTTTCACATTTGGTCCAAGTCCAACAGGACAATTCTGTTCATTAGAAACAATTGACAAGTGTGTGACGCATCTAACCAGCACATGATTTCTTATCGGCCAACAAATGTTGTCCATATGGACAGACACAGTAGTAGCTGCCATGTGTATTGCGACATTGATAGGAACATGGTCCGGGCACCTGCAGACATTCATTGACATCTGAAACACAGCGGCACACCAGCAGTGAATACACAAGTTCAAGTTGTTTTCACACCAGATGCACAAATCTACAAGTGATTTCCAGCCAGTAACATATTTAGGGGTGGGGGGGTTGTGCAATGGCTTCCTTTGGTTTAATTTTGTTGTATGAATATGTTGCACCACTACATGGTAGAATGGAAAACGAATGGGTGACTAGGCTTGGCCCACCCTTTGGGCTCCCCTTTGTGAGATCCTAGATGCACCACTGTCTCCAGCCAGGTATTAAACTGGTGCTGCAGCACCTAAGAATTGAGAGCACCATGTTTAATTAGATTGCCATCCAAGGCAACAAGCCCAGATGGTAAGTGGACAAGGTACAGAGTGAATGTGTGTGTGAGTCGGCGCATGATCATGCGTGTGTGCATGTGTGTGTGTGCATGTCCATGTGCATGTCGGTTGCTGCATGCATGGATAGAAGTAAGATAATCAAGATGGTTGTTTCACACAGTTCTATATTTTGTAACCTGCACAAGCAGTGTATGCAAGTGAATGTGTGCATCACATGCATATGATGTTTCTGTAGGCATTAGTGATGACAAATGTGTTTTAAATGAACTTTACAATTGTGGACATTCTTGTTTTCTGAACAGAATGGTGACACAACTGGTGACAAAACCTTCCCACGATATTCCTGGAACTGTTGTCGCCACGACCACCAACATGGTCACGTGACACTCGAGGTTCAGTTTGATGCTAAAGACACGACGTAGAGGGTCATGAAAGCTTCAACGAGCATACATAGAGACTTTGAAATGTAACTTAATTTTCTTTGATTAGGCATGTGTGACTCAAACATTAGAATGCGGCACATAACTGGTCATGAAATGTAATTTTTTTAACAAATGTCATATCTTATAAACTACTTGTCCTATCTTGTCCAAATTTATTGTGTATTGTGTCCGTATGAAAAGAAGGCCACATATGACACTACAAACAATATGCATGATAGTAACCATGGTAACCAGATAATTTTAGAAATGCTGATGTGGTGGGTTTGCAGGACGTCCCACCGAAAATTTTATTCATATATGTTTATTTCTTTTATTTATTCTAATAAATAATATATCAAGTTGTGCAATGAAGTACTTTGGCTGAAAAAAAGAATAATACTTAATAAAAGTGTGATTTTTAACATTTGTACTAAATTTTTAAATGTAAGATAATGCTATAAATAAAATTTTATTAAAAGTATTACCTTTCATTTAGCCAAACTACTTCAACTTATTTGTTAGAATAAATAAAAAAATTTACTTTTCATATAGACATAGTACACTGGAAAATAGATCAAGATGGGATGAGTAGTAGATATGACAGTTATTAAAATTTTACATTTCACGACCAGCCTGTCTCCTTAAAAATAAAATAATAATAAATGAATGAAGTAATTGAAAAAGAAATACAGAAAACAATCACTGTATAACATCAATGCACCTGTCATTAATGCACAATAAACATTGGATAAGCTCTGGCAGCATGTCACTTACCGACACATGGTTTATTTGGTCCATCCAAGCGGAATCCACTTGGACAGGCGCAGTGGTAGCCCCCGGGGTTGTTGACACACACTTGGTTGTAGTGACACTTGGTTGGTCCCACGTGACACTCATCAATGTCTACAAGAAATGTCACCACATGTCCAGGTAGGTATTACAACACAATCAGCCTTATGTCCTACTCACACAGTCAATATTGTGACACAGATGACAACACTGTGACCCATTTGACAACATTATGACACAGCTAACAACATTGTGACACATATGACAACATTCAACAACTAGATGTGGATTCAATTATTTTTTAAACTGATTACACCATAAGCCATAATAATAATAATAGATTTTGTGAAGGGTGTAATCACAACCATGCATTAAAATACCTAAAATAAATTTTGAATAAAGAAAAATTTCGATGAAACCAGCCAGACTTAAACTATTGGAATAATTCATTGAAACCAGCAAGCATATAATTAATTTATATCAATGAGACATGCTGGCTGGCATCAACAACTACATAAGCACAATGAAGACTTAATATAACCTCGTTCACAAGCATGGTAACATTGCTACATGCAGTATCTATAAAATACGTCACTCAAAACAAACATGTTTTTTCTGAATAAAATATAATAATAATATCACTAAATTTATTTTTTGTTTCAAACACATAAAACACATAGGAATTTATAAAGGGCCTTAATCAACTTAAAATAGAATGCTCTTGGGCATGGTATATAAAATGCATACATTATTGATAAGTACTGGTACGATGATCATGAACTATTCATAACACTGTAGAGTTGTTGTTTATATGTCTAACTGTATGAGGACTCTCTGAACCCACCGATGCACGATCCGTTGGCAGCCTTGTGGAAGCCCTTTGGACACGTGTCGATGCACGAGAAACCTCCCTGAGTGTTACGACATTCCTGGTCATGACGTCGACATGAATGGGTATTTTCAACACACTCATCAATATCTGCAACAATATCAGAGTGCATTAATAATAATAATATATAAAATGCTTCTATTGCGCTAATATCGTCGGGAGACTCAAGTTAAGCAGCGCACCAAAACAAAAGGGGTTAAGCAGTTCATAATCGATAAGCAGTTCCAGTTGTAAACAGTTGGATTGGTACGCTGGGGAGCTATGGAGGATAAACAAATTTAAACATCTTTTGAAGCATCCAGCCACATTGCAATTGCTGCGCAAAATGACTGGTACTCATTTATACAGCTGAGTGAACTGATGCAAACCACCAAGCTGCTGTGCCATGCAACCATTGTGAGGATTTACAACCCGCTGCAGAGAAACAGGTTTAAGATTTAACAAGACTGCCAAGAACAACAAGTTCCAGATGGCAAGTGGACAAGGAAGCCATTGGCTTATCGAGAGTCCAACAATTTTCTCATCTATGTGTAGCCCGCCCTTATCAGATATCTGTCAATTCTATTTTTAAACATATTTACACTACTAGCATTAACACAATCATTTGGCAGTTTGTTCCATTCATTTATCACCCTCTGTGAGAAAGAGTACTTTCTCATGTCCAAGCTGCGCTGCTCCTTAACTAATGCTGCTTTGTGTCCTCTGGTTCTACTGCCTTCTTTAAATTTGAAGAACATATTCCTATCAACATCCTCATACCCGTTCACTATTTTAAACACTTCTATTTGGTCTCCTCTTAGTCTCCTGGTCTCTAGTGTTGTCAAACCACATTGTAATAAGCGACTTTCGTAACTAAGGTCTCTTAATTCTGGAATCATCTTAGTTGCTCTTCGTTGTATTCTTTCTAGCTTATCTATGTCTTTTTTACGATATGGCCTCCATGCTTGAATACAATATTCCAAATGTGGTCTAACTATTGCTTTGTACAGGAGTATAATTAGATGTTTCTCCTTATACGTGATAGTTCTCCTAATTAGCCATAGAATTTGATTTCCTTTCGAAGCAGCAATCCCACATTGCTCTGAAACTTTCATGTCAGCATTAAATGTTACTCCTAAATCCTTTTCTTGTGTGGTTCTACCTAGTACAGCATCCCCCATTTTATATTCCTCGTCCATATTTCCATGTCCTATGTGTATACATTTACACTTCCCAAAATTTAATAACATTTGCCATTTTTCTGACCATTTAACTAAGTTTTCCAGATCATCATGTAAACTTTGTTTATCTGTATCATTAGTAACCTTTCTGAATACTTTTGTGTCATCTGCAAATTTGAGAACTTTGCTAGATATGTCATCCTCCAAATCATTTATATATATTAAAAACAGTATAGGGCCTAATACTGATCCCTGTGGTACCCCACTCAAAACCGATTTCCAGTTTGAAATCTCACAATCTACTATTACTCTCTGTCTTCTGTGTGTAAGCCACTTTTCTATCCAGTTGATTACATCATTGCCTATACCATGGGCTTTTAGTTTAAGTAACAATCTTTGATGTGGCACTTTATCGAAAGCTTTCTGAAAATCTAAGTAGACAACATCCACTGGTGACCCGTCATCTACCCACTTTGTAATTTCTTCTAAAAAACATAAGAGATTGGTTAGACATGACCTTGCTTTTAGGAATCCATGTTGAGATGTATTTATTAATTTATGTTTTACGAGGAATTCCACCATGTGGTCTCTAATTAATGTTTCGAGTAATTTGCATACAACTGATGTTAAACTCACTGGTCTGTAATTTTCTGGCTTCTTCCTCAATCCCTTCTTAAGGCGTCGCTTGGGTCTAAACGCATTTTATTTTCTTATTTCATTATCGCTGAACGTACAGAGCTGAAACTTGCATAGATTGCAAGTCCAGGTAAGAGTAATGCTGTGAATTTTTTTCAGAAAGTTTCATACATATTTTCCCACGGTATGCAGCCATCTTGGATTGAATGTTGCGTGTGACTTATATCAGTAACCATTGGATTTAGAGGACTCAAATTTGGTGTGTAGTTACTCCACATACCCCCAATGAAAACAGTCAGTTGACATTCCAAGTTTTCAAAAAACTTTTGTTTTCATTATTTTTTTACATCTGAATGTATTTTTTCATCATGAAATTTTACATTGATGGTTCATTATATAAAATATAAATAATGTTTTCTAAAAAGTTACTACATAGTTTTCAAGAGCATACTATCAAGAAACACTGTAGAAAGTATCAAGTAATTCTGTCAAACAATAGCAGAGATAAGTGACACGGGAGGCAGTAGGTGTGAAGGAAAACATGTTTTTGAGAAAATCGTGTTCAAAGTTTATGTACATTGGCACATACATTTCAACATCTGACAAGCAACCTAGATGATTGAAACTTTGCATACATATTACTGAATGTATAATCTATCAAAAGGCACAGTTAAGAGTCATTGGCATTGTAAAATAAATTTCACACAAGTCCCGAGTACCCAACACCCATGTCCATCGTTGCCGACACAGCTGATCTCACCACGACAAACGGGACATTCATCGCCTGAGTCCCATCGATACAGTCTGATGACAGAGTTGCATTGATGACCTTGTCGCAACTGGTGCAGAAAGTCTTGAGGCCACACGCCATGCCGAGGGTGTGGTGCGGTCGACAGCTGGGGTGGAGAGTGTATGCTTCCTACACAACGTGCATAGCAGGTTCGCAACAAGTGATGGCAACATGGCACAGCGTACAAGTTCTGTTGAAAGATCTCCATCAGCATCTGTCTCATCCTCAACCAGGAATCGCGGGACACCTATCTCCTCCAGAAGATCTGCATAAGCAAACTTCCGTTCAGTGGCAGACAGTCTCCGAGACGATCAGCTGGTACTGTTGATGACCGCCTTAATGCCTGGAAAAAATACACAATATAAATGTATTTCATGAACAAAAAGTATCCAAGACATGTTCAACAAGCCACCCCCCCTTACTACGCATGCAGGGGTATGGCATTGAATGCAATTTATTTTATTGGAATTGCTATATTATACACACACACGCGCGCACGTGTGTATATAGGCTATGTATACGATAATTACCAGGGCAAATTGTAGTAATATAATAAACCATAGGCATAGTTACAACTCTGCTTCTGATGTGCCTGGATGGCCCCTGGACCTGAATGTCAACACAACCACGAACATCAACAGCATGAACTAGATCAGCGTCAAATCGTTTATACAGTAATAGTTATGCCACAAAGGCTAACGATGTGTGGATAAAACACGAGTGAACATATGAAATATCAGAATTAAACTTACACTGCGTGCCATTCTCGCTGGCACCATGGACGGTGATGGTCGAAGAAGACGAAGTTGTCGCCGCAGGTTCATTGGCGAATTCAACCCTCGATGCCTTCGCATCGCGCATTAACTGCAACGATGCAAACTTTCGCTGCCTCCTAGTACCGTAACTGCCCACTCGCTTTCGACCAAACGGCATAATGTCGTTTTACAAAGCGATATAAATGAACGAAACTCATGGGATAAAACAGTCGATCGAATCGAACGTAGCTGGTATTTCAAGCTGACGTCAGAGGATGGAAATTAGTATTACAACCAATTAGAGCGCTTGATTTGAGGGAATCCGACATCAAGTGGTGATGTCCGGCGAATCGTCATGGCATTCCCCATTCCTTTGTCACTGAGGCGGTCATTTATAGTCGGAATTACTCGGATATCTCCGGGCATATTTTAAAACTGTTTGTACCATCATACAGAGCGAAAATGGGGCTTTCCCGTGATATGCGCCATGTTGGAATGGCAGCGTTTTTCGGCATGCAATGGCTCGCAGAAAATCATCTAATGTCCGATTAGTCTCGGTTGATTTGACATAAACAAAGACTTAGCAATGATAGGCATCATACAAAAGACACGTTTTATGACAGAAACGTGTTTATTTCAACAGTGCAACTTACATGAATGGCAAGTTGAATAATATTTATACATGGAAATAGCAACAACTCGAAATTCATTTTATTGTCAAAAATCCGTCAAATCTGACCCGAGTCTCCCGTTAAATAGCGGCGTAATGTTTGCTTCTTTCCATTCTGAAGGAAATATTCCTTCTTCTAGTGACAAGTTACATAAGTTTGCAAGTGGTGTACTAATTTGATCAACAATTTCCTTTAGCAGTTTTGGTGGTATCCCATCAACTCCAGGTGATTTATTATCTTTCATCTTCTTAATTTTCTTTGCTATCATTTCAGGAGTTACAAATAACTGCCCTAAATGTTCTGATTTATTGCCCTCAAATTTAGTCAATGGAACTGGAAGTGAGCTGATATCTTCTGTGGTAAAAACTGAGCTGAAATACTCATTCAGGACCTCTGCCATTTGGAACCCATCTGAAATTATGTTTTCACTGTTGTTTTCCAGTGGTCCGACCTTATCTCGAACTTTCTGTTTACTCCTTACATAAGCATAGAAACTCTTGCTGTCATTTTTTATATTACCTGCCAATTTTTTTTCAAAGGTTCTTTTAGATTTTCTAATTTCAGTTGTAGCTAGGTTAAGTGCCTCTTTGTAGTTTGTGTAGTCTTCTACATTTCCAGTGTGTTTATAGACCCTCCACAGCATCTGTTTGTGAGCAATTTTTCTAATAGGTAGGAGCTCATGCACATAGACGACAATTGAAGGTGTACCAGTGGTCATGGATCTATGCAGTGCAACTGAAGGTGTACCAGTGGTCATGGATCTATGCAGTGCAATTGAAGGTGTGCCAGTGGTCATGGATCTATGCAGTGCAATTGAAGGTGTACCAGTGGTCATGGATCTATGCAGTGCAATTGAAGGTGTACCAGTGGTCATGGATCTATGCAGTGCAATTGAAGGTGTGCCAGTGGTCATGGATCTATGCAGTGCAATTGAAGGTGTGCCAGTGGTCATGGATCTATGCAGTGCAACTGAAGGTGTGCCAGTGGTCATGGATCTATGCAGTGCAATTGAAGGTGTGCCAGTGGTCATGGATCTATGCAGTGCAATTGAAGGTGTGCCAGTGGTCATGGATCTATGCAGTGCAATTGAAGGTGTGCCAGTGGTCATGGATCTATGCAGTGCAATTGAAGGTGTGCCTGTGGTCATGGATCTATGCAGTGCAACTGAAGGTGTACCAGTGGTCATGGATCTATGCAGTGCAACTGAAGGTGTACCAGTGGTCATGGATCTATGCAGTGCAACTGAAGGTGTGCCAGTGGTCATGGATCTATGCAGTGCAACTGAAGGTGTGCCAGTGGTCATGGATCTATGCAGTGCAACTGAAGGTGTGCCAGTGGTCATGGATCTATGCAGTGCAACTGAAGGTGTGCCAGTGGTCATGGATCTATGCAGTGCAATTGAAGGTGTGCCAGTGGTCATGGATCTATGCAGTGCAACTGAAGGTGTACCAGTGGTCATGGATCTATGCAGTGCAATTGAAGGTGTGCCAGTGGTCATGGATCTATGCAGTGCAATTGAAGGTGTGCCAGTGGTCATGGATCTATGCAGTGCAATTGAAGGTGTGCCAGTGGTCATGGATCTATGCAGTGCAATTGAAGGTGTACCAGTGGTCATGGATCTATGCAGTGCAATTGAAGGTGTGCCAGTGGTCATGGATCTATGCAGTGCAATTGCCTTTTCAAGATTTAGACATTTACCAATACAAAAATGTTTACTCTAGAGCGTTAAAGGTACAATGTCAATGTTTTGGTCTGAATATCATGTTTACATTGCCTGAAGAGGACAACATAATTTTACGGGTATTTATAATGTCTGCCACATGATCTTGTGAATGCCTGACTCCAATAAACTTTGTTCACAGATACTGGAAACTGTCGACAGTTGTTTGTGAATGAACTGAACGGCAAGGTGGACATTCATAAACGGATAACGGTCAAATAAAAAAAAAGTTGGGTTTACTAAAACACATTTGGGTGGTCAATATCTTGTAATAGATATAGCTTATACTCAATAACATGATTTTTGGATAAAAACAATCATATTTTTTACCTCTAACCACTGTTGAAAATAAGTGTTCTTACCAGCTGTGATGGTGGTACTTACCCCTGCAGACCCCGCTACCCTCAATGAGGCGGAATCCAGCGGGACAGGAGCATCGGTAGCCGCCCAGGGTGTTCTCACACTTGTGACTGCACATTGACGTGCCACGGCGACACTCATCAATGTCTGCAGCAGACACACACACACACAGTGTATATCTACATCACTGAACAACATCATAACATTGTGAAAGCCTTGCTTTAACATGGTAAATCTTAGTTGAATGCCTTGATTCACATTTAATAATACTCTATATTATAAAGTAGTTTGTGATTGTGTCTGTCTGTTTGTTCCTCACATCTCCGTCAGTTTCAAATGTATGGGGCTGAAATTTTGTAGGCGTGCCCACTGGAATTGTCCGTACATTACAACAATGAAACCCCCCCACAAGAAGGATATTACAAAGGAACGTTTGGTAGATACATAAGTCAGAACAATAGCATGGCCCTACCAAAACTTGACTGGCTAGTGCAAAAAGTCATAAACTCTTGCAGAGTTGCAGTGGCTGCATTTTCTACAGTGCAATGCTAGGCAACTCAGCTAGTTAGAAATAAAATGTAATAGTCTTTGTGCAGAATGGCACATTCAGTCAATGGCAATGTCAAGAACGCATGGTTCAAATCTCTAACAACTTTAACATTATATAAACATAACAACTTATTACAGCCTGTTACAGTTTGTAATTAAACAACGGTAATTTAGTAGTACATTGAAATAATACAGCAGGGAAGTTTTTGCATAACTGATTAATACACGAGATAAGACACGTGAGATACACATCTTTGAGGCAAGAGGGGAAATGGACATACCTTTGCACTTGGATTTGCCGATGAGCCTGTAGCCTGGCCGACATGTGCACTTGTAGCCTCCGTTGAGATTGAGACATTGGTGCTGACAGACTCGCCTGTTCTCACGACACTCATTAATGTCTGTAAATACAAACCACTCATGATACTTCTTGTCCCACACCCATTTCCCACCTGCCTTGTAAGCAAACCATTTGTGACACTTCTAGTCCCGCACCCATGTCCCACATGCCTTGAAACAAACCACTCGTGATACTTCTAGTCCCACACCCATTTCCCACCTGCCTTGTAAGCAAACCACTCGTGATACTTCTTGTCCTACACCCATGTCCCACCTGCCTTGAAACAAACCACTCGTGATACTTCTTGTCCCACACCAATGTCCAACCTGCCTTGAAACAAACCACTCGTGATACTTCTAGTCCCACACCCATGTCCCACCTGCCTTGAAACAAACCACTTGTGATACTTCTTGTCCCACACCCATATCCCACCTGCCTTGAAACAAACCACTCGTGATACTTCTTGTCCCACACCCATGTCCCACCTGCCTTGAAACAAACCACTCGTGATACTTCTAGTCCCGCACCCATGTCCCACCTGCCTTGAAACAAACCACTCGTGATACTTCTAGTCCCGCACCCATGTCCCACATGCCTTGAAACAAACCACTCGTGATACTTCTAGTCCCGCACCCATGTCCCACCTGCCTTGAAACAAACCACTCGTGATACTTCTAGTCCACACCCATGTCCCACCTGCCTTGAAACAAACCACTCGTGATACTCCTAGTCCCGCACCCATGTCCCACCTGCCTTGAAACAAACCACTCGTGATACTTCTAGTCCACACCCATGTCCCACCTGCCTTGAAACAAACCACTCGTGATACTTCTAGTCCCACACCCATGTTCCATCTGCCTTGAAACAAACCACTCGTGATACTTCTAGTCCCGCACCCATGTCCCACCTGCCTTGAAACAAACCACTTGTCATACTTCTAGTCCCACACCCATGTCCCACCCACTTTGTAGACAACAAGCTGGCCTGCTGGCTGCTTTCTTAATTGCTCAGTATAAAAGCATGTTCTTATATAGCGTGGTATCCAGTCCTAATCACTTTACACTTCACTGGACTTCTCTGGGAAGCATTCAGCCACACTGCAATCACTGCGCAAAGACTATTCGTTCACATATATGTAACCAGGTACTCATTTATATAGCTGAGTGAACTGTGGCAATGTGGGGCGAACGAAATTGCCAGTTTCAAAATGGCAGCAAGAGGATTCAAAACCAGGTTCTTTCAATTGAGAGTCCTGTATTCTAGCCACAATACCACTTGGCTTTTCTAACTTAAGGTATGCTTATTCAAGAAGCTGTTTGACTATGGTTTTCCAAAATCCACTTTTTAAATGTTTGCCAAGTTTAAATCAGTTGTTAATGGATGTCTCTTCATGTCAGTACATAAACACAAACCTTCACACGTGAGTCCTGCAGGGGTCCTGCGGAAGCCTGGTTCACACTTGACCACACATTGATAGGAGCCAATCGTGTTGAGACAGTCCTGTTCCTTGGAGCAGGAGGCTATCCTCATGTCGCACTCGTCAATGTCTACACACACAACCATAGCAGTAAATCTGTCTGTCTCCAGACGTTGAATACATTGAACTCAGATCAAGAATATAGCAGTCACCAGGAGTTCTGATTTTAAATATTATACACTATATCCAAGGCTCCACAATGTCTAGACAAAATTAGAATATGGAGATTAAAACAAAATGATTTCATCTAATAAAACCTATCTTGATGCCTTATGTCTCGTCATGGGCCACGTCATACCTTTAATTTTGTATGCCTTACATTGATTATTGCTTTGGGGTAACACATATCGTTCTAATTTGAGGTCTATATTTTATTTGCAAAAGAGAGTGATGCAAATTGTATATGGAATAAATGCTTGTGATCATACAAACATCTTATTTATTAACCTGAACATTATGAAGTTTTTTATTACATTGAATATAATACAGTGATCATAATGTTCAAATATCAACTACTATTGATGGATGTTCTAAAATGTTTTCATTTTATAGACGATAATTATTGCTACATTACGAGACAGAGAGGTAATTTTAAATAAATCTGTGTTCATACAACAATAAAGGCTATGTGTATATATACAGTTGGCATAAAGCTATGGAATAGTTTATCATAAATTGTCATAGTATTTCCTGGTTTAAAAATCGCATATAATTGATAGATAGAAGGGTGAACTGCACTTGTGAAATAAGATGTGTTTTACCTGTACTTCTTTGAGTATTTACATTTGTTGTTATTATTTTCACAGAGTTATACCTATCTTGACTGTGCAAGTATTGTAATTAGTAATCTAGGTACACGTAACTTCAACTCTCTCCATTTCTGATACAATTTGTTGTGACTACGATAATCTGGCATAGCCTTCTACAGGGTTGTACATGTATACATAACCTTTGATTACATAATGCCATAATACCATAATATAATATTCTGACTGTTTGTGTTGTCGGCAATAAATATTTTGATTTATTCATTGACTGGTAGGCATGCTGAAGGTATTAAGCATATTTATCTAAAATAACATAAAAATGTAAGCATATATGTAACATATGGGGGAGAAACATATGATATACAAGTCACACTGAGACTATCAGTTTATATTACTAATGAACTATACAAAATCGTCAAGACTTGAAATTCTAAGCCATGTACTTTGACTGCAATAGTTTCTCAATATGATTTCTGCATTCGTATCATTATTCAGGTAATGCTAAACATTCTTGTAAATATCCAAATAAAATATTTTATGTACACATTAGATATTATTACACAGTTTGCATAACATTATACTCGTATGACACAACAGCAAGACAAATTAATGTTAATAGATATAACTACAGCTACCCTCAAAAGGCAAAGAAATTACTTTCATATGTTAATTCATCTGTTTTATAGGACTTCCAGGTTGATAGGTTTCATGCTGTGGCATGCATTTTAAACCAATTTAACGATGTACAATAAATGTACATGCACACACACACAAATGTAAACATATACACAACGAACAAAACAAACTTGTACAAATACACACATACACATAATTATGTTTAGTCAACCCACACTGCATTAGGAGAATGGTTGGTTAGTAGAAGTGACTTACTTTCCTTGAGGCTAAGCATGCACTAACCAACACAGATTGGCTGCATCAAGCTACAAGCATTATGGAGTGGGGAACATGCATGAAGGCACCTCTGCAGTTTCGGCTATTGCTATCGAGATCAAATCCAGGTGGGCAGAAGCAGAGGAAACCGCCAGGTGTATTGAGGCAGGAGTGAGAGCATGGGGACAGACGCTGACACTCATCGTCATCTGAAAGTGACATGTTGACATGGAGACGACAGAACATATAGGCTGACTCCCGGTGTCTATGGTTGAGTCTAACCAGACTGAAATAGCACTGAGGACAGTGGGTGGCTGTTCAGCAGACTGCTGCAGAGATGGGAGCTTTTTAAAAGTAATACAAACACTTGCAATACTTTTAAAGAGTATTGCAAAAATGTGCAATACTGCATGGCAAAAAAAGTATTGCAAATACCTGGGGAATTCGCAACTCAAAACTCATTATTGGAATACTACAATATGCAATAAGCTACCTGAAACTGATGTCATTCAATCTTAGACCCTCTCCCCGCTACATGAAACTGATCTCATTCAAACTCAGACCCCCCTTCCCGCTACATGAAACTGATGTCATTCAATCTCAGACCCTCTTCCCGCTACAAGAAACTGATGTCATTCAAACTCAGACCCGCTTCCCGCTACATGAAACTGATGTCATTCAACCTCAGCCAACCATCCGCTCGCTACAAGAAACTGATGTCATTCAAACTCAGACCCCCCTTCCCGCTACATGAAACTGATGTCATTCAATCTCAGACCCTCTCCCCGCTACAAGAAACTGATGTCATTCAAACTCAGACCCCCTTCCCGCTACATGAAACTGATGTCATTCAACCTCAGCCAACCATCCGCTCGCTACAAGAAACTGATGTCATTCAAACTCAGACCCCCCTTCCCGCTACATGAAACTGATGTCATTCAATCTCAGACCCTCTCCCCGCTACAAGAAACTGATGTCATTCAAACTCAGACCCCCTTCCCGCTACATGAAACTGATGTCATTCAACCTCAGCCAACCATCCGCTCGCTACATGAAACTGATGTCATTCAATCTCAGACCCTCTCCCCGCTACATGAAACTGATGTCATTCAACCTCCAACCAACCTACTCCTTGCTACATTAAACTTTACACTGACCTATGTGTGCAATGTTGTATTCACCACATGTCACATACTTCAGTCTGCATCCCACTCCCTCCCCATGAAACCTATTTCGTGTTTGATGTTTTGAGATCATCCCTTTGTACAATTTTATTTCAATCAGTTTTACAACATGCTTTTCCAGCATTTGTCGAAGAGCAGGCTTAAAGTTCATGACCAAAGTAATATTTTATTCTGGCTTAAGGTAAACAAAATGTATTCGGATGCACGAGCAGCGTATGCTGCAAAGACGAGAAGGAATCGCCAAATGGATGAAAAAAAACAGCACCTGTGCATCTGATACAAAGCCTTTCTCTGACAGAAGAAATTAGTCAACATCAAATAGTATTTAAACACAGTGTTTTTTTAAAGCTTTAGCTTTCGGTCCCTCATTTGAATTTTATGGTCTCATGCTCTCTACCAGTATATGAAACAATTTACAACAGTAAATTCTAGTCCCAGATTGCCCTTAAAAAATCAGTGTTTCAACATAATTTTGTCTGAGTAATTATAACAACGCTAACAATTTTATCAGAAACTGGCTTTTAATGTAGCAGATGCCCAACGCTGTTTATCTTCCATGAACAATCACAGCTGGAGGACACCAGGAAGCGGGAGAAATGCAGAAGCGACAGGCTTGAGGGGGAACATCGCAGGAATGTAGCTTCTATATAAAAGAAGTGGGACCTTTGCATATTTTGCCATCGGTGGAGAGATAGTGGCCGGGTGGACAAGAACAAGAGAAGCTGCCTGGGGTGTTCATACAGTAGTGAGAACATGGCTTCAGGCGGTTGCACTCGTTGTCGTCTGAAACACAACCCCCACGACTGTGAACTTACAGAACACATCTAACAGCACTCCCACAGTAAATAGATTGGCTGTTCTGTTAATTCTTCGAGTTCAATGGAAACAGTGTTTAACAAGATTTAACAAGGCAAAAAAACCAGATGACAAGTGAAGGAAGCGGTTGGCTTATTGAAAGTCCAACAATTTGTCATCTATGTGTAACCCGACCTTCTAAAGTATTTGTCAATTTGTTTTTAAACTTATTCATGCTGCTAGCATTTGCACAAACTGTAGACAATCTGTTCCATTAATTTATTGTCCTCTGTGAGAATGAGTGTTGATACAGAAAGAGTCAAATGCGCTGTTATGAGAACATTACTTCTGAACCAGTTAAGGGGTAGATTTGGAATGGACAGTCATACGTTCAACAAATACTTTTAACTGGTTCCTTGTAGTGGGACAAAATTTTTCTTTAAAAAAAATTTCTTTTGTCATTTTCTTGCACAGATATATTTTTACAATGATACTAGAAAGAGGTTATTGTTCACACGTAACAATATCATTCATATAATTTGTGTGCTGCTAGTGAAACTCACACGGTTGATCATTCACATATCACATTTTCATTCCTGTGATTATAATGGAATGTAAAGCTTGATCATTCATATGTAACACCACAGTAAGCATCAGTATCTTACATCTGAGAAAAATCACTGAATAAACATCACTATTGAACAAATCAACAATTAGTTACATTCGGTAAACAAAATTCAATTTGTATTAAACATGTCTTGCGATATTATCAATAGGTAAGTAACCATTTGTTTAGTGGACCATAGTAAATGGCAACTATCACAGTCCTTATAATTGATCAAGTACCTATATCAAATTACGATGAAACATGTTACAAAATCATCCTAAACAGCATCATGAATAAGACTCAAGTGTCTATGAAAAACTAGGAACTCACCTTGACAATAAGGTCCATCAGCATCAAGCAGGAAGCCCTTGGGGCACCGGTTACTTGGCACCCCCTTCGCAATTGATGCAGTCAGCTCATACTGTAGTTCCCCAGTTGCAGGGTCAAATATAACCTCGGGGTACTCAACTGAGAGGATCTCCTGAAGGTACGGCATCTTGCCGTACTCAGGGTCATATGTGATGGAATGGTTCCAGGCATAGGGCAGTGGTACACCGTTGATGCGGAATATCCGTGATGAGAATGCATAAATGGAACCTGCAACCAAATGGAGACGTTTTCAGTTGACATGAACACACATTGCAATATGCTTTTGAGCAACATTGCCAATTTGAACACTTCTATATGTATTTACCCCTTTTTACTTTAGGATCGTTTTTTTTTACTGAAAAGCTGAAGTATATTAATTATTTAAGTTTTTATTGTAAAGTTAGCAATACCAAGATATTTGTTGTAAACTGTACACCTGGAAATGTTCGCAAGCATTTAAAGTTAACGATTTTTGCATTCTTCACAAAATCACAAAACAATTTTGCTGCAAAAACTCTTCCATTTGTGGTGTAGCATCACCCTAGTTAGGTTTTGGTCGAGCAAATTTGTGGAAAAAAACCTCTACAAACAGTGTCTCCTGCAAAGCAGCCAAAAATTTTTCAGTATACAGCAAAGCACATACTTATAGAGTGATATATCGGTGATGTACTAAAGAGTGAATGAATTACCTGGGCCGGTCTGGATGTACTTCTCTCTGTAGGGCATCACAGACAGTTGGGTACCTTCGGGCAACTCGGGCACTTTGCCATTGAGAATGATATCAATCTGCAGTACCCCGTCTTTGTCCAAACCCCGTGCTATCTGGGTCATCTTCAGCACTTCACCTGCACAGTACGAGAGAATATCACTTTATTCAGCATATACATATTATAAAGGAGTACATCTTAGAATAATCAACAGTCGTTATCTGAAATGACATATTTTTGATTGCCAGGCGGTGTCCGTGTATAAACTCAATGCATTGCAGGTTCGAGTGTCGACGGAATTACAACATGTACTTCAAATTAGAGCATCAGAGAGTATTAGTTTCAGCAAAAAATACAGCATACCAACAATAATGCTTACTGATATTAAACAGAAATCCCAACACTAGCACCGTGACTGACCATGTGTTGGCATATACACGCAATTGTTTCTACTCAAGGCAAAATTCATGTAAATTGTGTGTTGTACTTTAGCCGAAAATTTCACGTGATTACACCTTGATGTTAGTGTCATATTATACAGAGTTGCCACAGGTTATTCCAGGTTTCCTCTATTATATATTTACAACAAAGGTTAGTTGAGTGGTTATACTAATATGGCATTATGATTTTGTACTTCAGTAAACATGTGATCTATGAATAAAGAGTAATGGTTTGACAAAGAAAGGTGTGTCACATGTCGGATTGCGACTACTATCTAAATAGATTTTTTTTACATCTAACGAATGTTAATAAAATCGTTTACTTAATTTAAAAAGGCATGCCTGGTATTCTTAATACATTGCAAATGTTGTATTTGTAACTTCCATTTTCTGCATGTGCTTGGGTCATAATTCAACTGCAAATTTCCAAAATCAAAATGAAACCAACAAATGGTTCACAAAATTAAGCTATCCATATGGACAACTGACCTGTGGTGAACTCGACCTGCACCTCCCTTCGGAATTGTCCCTCCGTGAGAGTGAAGCCGTTGACTGCCTCTCCCACCTCAGTGGCCGTCGTCCAGTAGACTGGGGTCAGTATGGAGGTGATGTGTTGTAGGTGACGTCCTGCACACATGGCAATAATGCAATGACACAATCAAATAGTTTAGTGTAACTCTGTGTACAACATTTACAAATAAACAGGACAATAATTATTACTTACACTTGTCTGCAAAGCTATGTGGAAAATTACGTACAATTGTTCACAACGTCATTTCTACGATTGTCCAAGTTACATAACACAAGGCGCTGCTAGACGTTACTGTCATTACCATTATTACATCACAATTTTGAGAGTTGGATTCCAAGAAGATATCAAGATACTGACTGGCAGCACCAAGTAATCAATGGATATCTCTTATATCGTATCTTGAAATTTTTTAATATTGTTATTATGACAGTCACTTACAAACTACCAAGTCCAGAGGATTGGTATTTTGCTAGTAACAATAATGCGTCTTTAAATAAAAAATAAACTATGATTTACAAGTGTAAGTGTAAAAAGTAGTGGAATATCATTATTATATTCTTATGCTTTTTTTAAGGTACGATCTGAACTAATGCAAAATAAATTGGAGTTTGTAGGCACTTTCATGTGCAAGAGGAAACATACATTCAATAAGAAAGCTGCATTCAAACTATTGGCAACAGAAAATAACTTACATTAATTAATTAGTATGACTAGTTATTCACAAATCATATTCCAAGCAAGACAAGACAATGATTACGGAGAAGGTATTTCCACTTACCTATTTCAGTGGGCACGCCATGGAGGCGTGCAGATACCTGTGTGCCTTGAGCCATGCGTGAGATGTTAGCAGTTAGTACACTGATGCCAAACTCCTGGTCGTTGATGTTGCCAATGATCTTGCCGACTGCGAAATGCGGTAGTGTGGCTGAAACATGTCAAAGTATATATTGCTGAAAATGTTTAACAAGGTGGGAGGATAAATGAATAGAAATTTCCATCTTAACAAAAATGGTTGTTTATATTATGGTAGATTGGCCATCAATGAAAAAACTTCTTAACAGTCACTATTCTACTGGAACTGTAATTAATTTTTACAGCTATGTAAATGTCCAGCATATCAAAAGAAAGCAATATTGTATAATGACAATGTCGCATGATGACAAGACAAATAGTGCAACTCAGGAGAGTCTCTAGAAACAACACAGGGCTTATAACCAGACAATAAATGTATACCAGTTATCTTATATAGTATGGTATATATATAATAAAGAGAATAGTAACAGAAGGCGAGACATACCTTTGCATGGTCGCATGTTGCACTTCCTGACCTGGGAGGCATCCCCAGCACACTTGCTGCCTCCAAACTGGGGTAGTCGACATGACCGGAACCTCTTCTGATTGCCACCGTTACATGTCTTGGTGCACTGCGACCACTGGCCCCAGCGCGTCCACTCTCCGTCCACTGTGGGACACACAGATAATACCATTCACTGCAAGTGTCATGAACTAAACATGTGAGATATTAATCAGAAGCAAACACAAACAAAATATCGAACGACTGTTTTATAGGACATTGTAATACCGAATGTATCAGTATTGATACCATCTTGGTTAGTTATGAATAAATTGCAAATAAACTGTTGTTACTATCACGATCTTTCACCTCTAAATATTTCCGAAAAAATCACAATTTGGTGAAATTAAAATACGCCAGTTTAAAAACACAGCATACAAAGAACCAACAAATAAATCTTCGATTTCGAAGGTGAAACAATATGGATGCCTTATTAGCCCGCGAAATCTCTGATAATAAATATACTAAAGTAATAAACAGGGAGCAGCTGAAAATGATAACTAAAGTAGTGCAGCAGTAAAAGAACTAGTCAGTTTCACCCCTTTGTAAAGTCCCTTTGCATGGATTCCCTTGGTGAGACTACATACAATTATATGGGGCGTGGTGATAACATGGCCTACCTGCACACTCCTGTTGATTACATGCCTCCGTGTTCTGTGCAGCACCCATGCATGGGCGTCCGTTGTTCTTGGGAATGGGGTTGGTACATGCCCGGAAACGTCTCCTCTGGCCACCCCCACAAGGCATGGTGCATTCACCCCATTCGGACCACTCGGCCCAATTGCCATGAACTGTGAAATGTCAATACCGACTGTGTAGTGATACAGAAGTATGAGGCGAGACATAGTAGTAAGTGCATACATACAATAGCAGTATATTACTAATTATAAAGACCACTAAACATGAGGACTTTACTAAAATATAAAGAATTGACTAACTATAAGGACTTACTAAATATAAGAACTTTACTAACTATTAGGACTTTCACTAACTTCCACCAAGAATTTTACTAAGTATAGACTTTATTAAATTTAAGGACTTTACTATGTATGAGAACTTTACATTGAAGAAAACCATCCACTTTAATCACAAATAAATTTGTTTACATGATTCATTAATACACACAAAGCGAGTTTATAAAAGTGAGTAAGACACACATTTAAGTGCCATCTTTCATATCACTTGTTCATCTAGCTCAAAGGCATCGTCTAAGCCTCTGACCTACCAGGGCAAGCTTCCTTGTTGCAGTAGGTGATCTGTTTGTCTTGGCCAGGACAGTAGCGGCCTCCGTCAGTTGGAGGGGGTGAGTCACACTTGCGCAACCTCTCCCGCTTTCCTCCGCCGCAAGAAAGGGTGCAGGAACCCCACGAAGACCAGTCACCCCAGTTGCCATGGACTGGATCAAAGTGGGGCATATATAGAAACTATCAATATATAATAACACTCATTTTTATTTACAAAGTGTTATTATATATGGATTAAAAATTATATTCAAATAACTATAAATAAAATACAGGATTACTAAAATGTAACCAATGTAATAAAATACATCTGTACAATTGTCTTACTTATACAGAAATATATTAGATAAGAAATTAATGTATAAGTTATCCTAGTTAATAAAATGTTCAACATTGTGCTAGTTATACTTCTGTTCTAATCTATTCTCTATCATACTACCAGACACCATGTGAATCCCATTGTGTCTACGTGGATGATCTAGTCACTGTTCATCGCTGCTGTTGGTGTTTTGTTCATCTTCGTCACTAGCACATGTCACATTCTAGGGCTTATTCTGGGTTTCATACAGAGAACTAACTTATGGGTTTTTCCCTAACCAACATCTAATTTCCTTGACCAAATTAAAATTTTCCTTGACCAAAA
Organism: Lamellibrachia satsuma; assembly: GCA_033239005.1. Lineage (NCBI taxonomy): Eukaryota > Metazoa > Annelida > Polychaeta > Sabellida > Siboglinidae > Lamellibrachia > Lamellibrachia satsuma. The sequence goes on from BSQZ01000017.1 coordinate 2,588,410, forward strand.
TGACAACTAATATGTCTGTTTTTACAATGGCCTCCCAGCTCCCCTACATCTGTCAATGTTCCACCCTTATCATATCAAACTAAAATTAAGGAAAACATATAAAATGGCATTTTACACAAAATATTTGGAGATTTAAAAAAAAATCTTTTCCCAGAAATTGCCATAGCCACAAGAACGCATTTCACATTAAAAAAATCATCAACATTCTTATTTTTTCTTGAATGTTTTGAGATCATCCCTAAACATAGATCATATCTACAAATAACGAACTATTTGATCTACAGCATACTTTCACAGTCTCTGATCTTGCATGGCTTCCTCTCCAGCTCATCACCCCGACAAGGGCGCCCTCCGTGTTCAGGGCGGGGCGCATCACATCTACGGTAGTGTTCCTGTGTGCCCTCGCCACATGGCTCACTGCAGGCTGACCACTTGGCCCAATCGCCCCATCCACCATCCACTACCAAGGACACACACAGTTAGGGTGACATGTCCACATAATTATACCTGTTTGAATTAGCATGCAAACACACACTACAAAACATTTTACCAGACAACCACCCATTTTGTGTGAAAAAATCTTCTCTCCAAGACCAAAATGATTGAAAATGAAAGTAGGGTAGGTTTATACTCCATATCATGTATATGTAATGTATACCTACATGCTTCACTCACTTTTCACTTAAGCATTTGAATTTTGCTAGTTGTGAATGTTACATTTACAGTTTTTACACATCAAACCATCGGTACTGTCATTATGAAACCTGATCATAAACTGCTCTCATTTCATTAATATTTTAACATTTTAACTCTTACAGAAACAAGAATTTCCAATTTACGAATCATTATTGGCTGATATATGAATAAATTATCAAAAACCACACACAGAAGTCTTGTACAAGACCCACAACGCTGCCTAGGTGATTTCGTGTAGACTTACCCGGGCATGGCCTGACATTACAGATGGCCGTCTCGACCGGCCGACCTGGACAGTCGTCACCCCCGTACAAGGGGGCTGGGTTGTTGCATTCGCGTCCACGCGTCCTCTCTCCCTTGCCGCATGTTTTGCTGCACGATTCCCAGGCAGCCCAGTCACCCCAGGCTCCATGAACTGTCACACACAAACAGAATCAACTAAGGCTGGTTAGATTGCAGAACAGATTCCATCCTCAACTGTTTTAGCCAGTCGGAAATTTGGTTCGTTGGTGTCCAAATATGTAGTACGTGAATAGTTTATATAACATCCAGCTGATTAAAAAAATTCCTAATTTTGTTCAAATCATCGAAAGAATTTAGTCATTAGATCTGTAAGACTCAAAATAGTGGATATCCAAAATGAATATCCACTGTGCGGATCAATGCCAACTATCATGTTGCCATGGATACTAGGTAAGTTTGATTTTTCACAAAATGAACTTGGAATGAGACTAGCGAAAAAATAAAAATTTAGGAGGGACCTTTAAGCAACAGTACAAATATGTAATTAATTCACCGATCCAGAGTCTGATGTCACAATCCTAATTATGAGCGTGACTTCCGCCAAGCTTTGCCTTAGCAACCATGTTTACATATGATATATTACATTACTACGGCGGCATAAATCTGCCAGATGAACCTTTCCCACTTACTATTCTAGCTGAAACAACGTTGCCCTTTGTTTTTGCCGCAAAGACAAATGTCGGGCCATATATGCAACAAAACTACGATGGAATATCCAAAACCAGTGGCCATATTTATTAGCATGACAGACCTAGTTGCTAGGATCCATCTATTTTGAAAAAAATAAAAAGATATGTTAAATTTTTTAATGAACTTATCTTGGCACTGGCAATTTGTCATCAGGGTATCAAAATTCAAACAAATAGGTTAATTATTATGAATAATGTATCACAAAGCCTGATGCATGATTACTATACAGACATGACGTTTCATATAGATTACCTGTATATAGATTACCTGTATATAGATTTTGGGGATTTTTGGAGGAACATGGCTGTATCTTGTATTTTTATGGATTTGTTTAAAATGTATTGACAAATTGCTAAGCAGATTTCCAGTGAAACCTAGCGAATTTCGTTTGATGTTGGTATATGTTGTAGCATTATAGACAGTGACATTTAATCAGAATCTGACTGCTGCAGGCTGATTAACCAGTGAACATTTTTATATGGATTTATACAGAAATCAAAGTAAAAAATATGGATTTCAACCAAACAAACAGCAAATCTGACTACACGAAAATGGGGAATTCTGACAGACTTATTTCCAATAAACAAACCCAATATTTTGATGCCTGTATACCAAGAATGAAATAATGCAGACTTATATGAAACCATGATAAATAACCACCATACTTGGGCATTCTGTCGGCATGCACATCTTTGTCTCCTTCTTCTGTCCCCGACAAGGTTGACCGCCATTAGTTGGTTCAGGATCGTCACACGTCCTTGTGCGGAACTGGCTGCCCTTGCCACAGATGACTGTGCAAGTGGACCAGCTGACCCATGATGACCATGAGCCGTGGACTGCAGGGACAGAACAGCAGGATGAAGGAGTGTGGAAAGCAAGTTGTTGGGGAAATGATCACGGTTACTATTTTGGGATGTCAAGAAGATATGTTAGGCACTGAAGGCCATTTCATTAACAAATTTTCCATATTTTATATTAAGAACAGAGTTAATATCCTGTGTTTGAGTGCATGTACACGTCTAGTTTGTGTGCATGCACTGAACAGTGTTTAGTTCTGCACATGCTACTGCCACAACTCTCCTAACTGCATTGGAAAAATCAGTTAACATTTAATCAGCATATTTTCTACACCTGTATAACAACGTAAATATTGATTTATGAGAGTGGAATCAATAATATAAAATGTATTGGATTTACTAAACACATCATTAATCTATGGGTATGTGAGACTGCAAGGTTATCGACATAGTTTTGCATATAACCATGGTAACCCCCACCTTGCACAGTAAGACGAGCCTGCAGCAGAACATTGCCGAGAGGGTTCCTTGCTATGCAGATATACATGCCAGTGTCGTTCAGCCTAGAGGCCACAATCCTGAAATACACCACACAACATATAGTAGTCACACAGGTTACTTAACACAGCAAGTAGTCACACAGGTTACTTAACACAGCAAGTAGTCACACAGGTTACGTAACACAGCAAGTAGTCAGACAGGTTACTTAACACAGCAAGTAGTCACACAGGTTACTTAACACAGCAAGTAGTCACACAGGTTACTTAACACAGCAAGTAGTCACACAGGTTACTTAACACAGCAAGTAGTCACACAGGTTACGTAACAGAGCAAGTAGTCACACAGGTTACTTAACACAGCAAGTAGTCACACAGGTTACTTAACACAGCAAGTAGACACACAGGTTACTTAACACAGCAAGTAATTGCACAGGTTACTTAACACTGCAAGTAGTCACACAGGTTACTTAACACAGCAAGTAGTCACGCAGGTTACTTAACACAGCAAGTAGTCATGCAGGTTACTTAACACAGCAAGTATTCACGCAGGTTACTTAACACAGCAAGTAGTCACACAGGTTACTTAATACAGCAAGTAGTCACACAGGTTACTTAACACAGCAAGTAGTCACACAGGTTACTTAACACAGCAAGTAGCATAACGAGAATTACTTTAATCATCCATAATTGTGTACACCATAAAGACAATCTAGTCAGGATTTCAGAAACTTCAACCTGTCACAGGTGATGCAAAACTCCCTCTTTACCAGAAATAACGAAATATGTGGATTTACATTATGGCTGAAATCCATAGTTTTGACTTGAAATTCGGTATATACTGTTTTGGTGGGGTGGTCACATGGTCGGTGACCGGTGGCGAATTGGCCCCACCTTTGTAGTTATTCCAGTTAGAGCTAGTGTATTTTTAAGCAGATAGTTGTATTCATAGACTGCGTGATAGCATGTAGGGCATTATGCTATTTGGTTTAAGGGTGTTCCATAACAATAGTAATGTCATTGTTTCTTTTATTTGTTCTAGGAATACTGCTACTGCTTTGTGGTGAAATGTGGGCTCTATTGAACCCGACGTCCAGGAGGCTCGCATGGGGCGTAGTCAGCCTGGCGTTGGGTTGTGGAGCCCACATTTCTTTGTTTTACATTTCTTTGAAAGTGGGCTTACCTTTAATCCCCACAATAAACATCATTCATTTGGCCTTTTCATATCTCTATATCTGTGTTGTGTTGTTGATTGCATAAAAAACCGTATAACATTTTTAATTGGTTAATCGGCCTATAGCATTCTTACTTTGATCCAGTATTGTCAGCTATCATGCTAACAGATATACCCACATCAACCAAAATCCACTACGTTTCTGCATAAAATGTTTATGGTAAATTTTATACTTGTGTGATAAACACAAAAAAAGTATTGCATACACGAAATCCATACGATGTGGCAGGAATTACATAAGGTATAACTGAAGTAGACTACTGCACCTGAGAGAATTGTTGGGCATGATGGTGATGCGGTCCTCGGTTGTCAGCACAAGTCTCTCCTTACGCCATGTGATTGTTGGTCGTGGTTCACCGGCCGCGACACAGTTCATGATGACCGTCTCACCCTGCTCCACCGTCATGTCACGCAGCTCATTCTTGAACACCGGCGGACCTCAAACACACACACACACATATGCAAATAACTCTCAATACTCTTCATTTGGCCCTTATGCTGCCAAGATCAGTTTATGGTACAGACTATTTCTGTCACAAGAACAGCATTCACTCAATCACTCTTCGGTACATTTCAGACGATATTTCGTAAAATGTCATACCTCAAATATTTTAATAAAAAATCGCATTTTTAAAGTTCCAAGCAAATACTGTATGTAATTATTTTTTCTTTCGCTACATTTGATCACCCCCTTACTGAGAATGTTTTGTCTTGTGCATAATTGCGATAAAAAAAACAATTAGGTATACAGTAGTACCAGCCTTCAACGGACCCTCCGATGAGCAGACACCTGCTATGTCGGGACACTTTCTCAATGTATGGACTGTTTCACCACGTTAATATCCCTCTGATGAGGGGACACCTGGTTAACAGCGGACAGGATATTTTGGTTTTCTGTCCCTGCTAAGGCGGACAGTAATCATTATATTCCTGATTATTTTCTTGAAATATTTTATTTCCATAATGGCGATGGACAAACAGCGCAGTGTGTAGTGGGAAAAACAATGTTCTATCGTGGATTCGGATATAAGGCTGTTGGTTGTGGACCCCGATGTTCTGCCGCCAGGGGAAATACCAAACGGACCTGCTTAAATCTACTTAGAATTGCTTTGACAATTATCAAGAAACAGGTGAACAATGTCAATGAACGAGTGTCAACCTGTTGTTTGTTTGACGCTGATGTTGGCTTTGCTTAGGCAGTTTGAAATTGCAATCGAAATTCACAAATACGCCTCACATAAGAATCAGATAAACAGTCTTAAATGCAATTTAGTATGCAGTACTAATATGACACTGGGGTGAAATAGCATGCTTCCAATCTAAACGACGTGAAACCAACATGCCAAATGCCAAACCCAAGGCGCTACCAGTGTGCAAAAATACGAATTCGTCATTCGCATATGTAACGATGAATCGATGTTAAGTGGTGCATTATAAATTTATACTTTGGTCGAGATCAGTTGAAAATCGAGGTGAAACGATTATTAATTCTGCCTATTGTCATTTTCTATGTTTAATCAGCTTACATACTGCATGTGTCAACTCACATACATTTTCGGCTGCTCAAATCCAGGTTATTATTTTTGATTCGTAGTTCAGAACATCGTCATTAGATAACGGTATACATATATGTATTTTATTCAGTTAACAATTAAACAGGGTGTGACATTTAAAAATAATACACATTGATGCTAGTTGACTTGTTTAATAAGCTCTATAAACTGCGTGTTGTCATATAAGACAGTGCACAGTGGCTTCGACAGCCCTTTCTTGGACTTGGTGCAGCGCTCGGTGGTTGCTGTTGTTTAGTAGCTCCCTGGTGGCAGACATGGGAACACTTAAAGCGCCTTATTTGTAGTATATGTACCTCAGTTATATCCTTACTGTATAGTTTGTTTATGTATTATTAAGTTAATTGATAACATCCGTCATCCACACATGTCTACCATATATGTGTAGTACTGAACCCTCCACTCCAGCATGCCTGTCCCTCTGATGAGGGGACACCTGCCATGTAGGGACACTTTTGCTTGGATACAGAAGTGTCCGTTCAAGGCAGGTACTACTGTATTACCTAGTTACCATTACGTTCCCAGAAGCTAGGTTGTACAATGACAGTGACCTACTTCTGACAGTCAGTGTAGCAATGCCCTCAGAAGACCCAGCCTCATTAGTTGCTACACATTTATAGTCTCCAGCGTCCTGGTTCTGTAACACACACAGTGAACAGGTGAACACTCAATCAGATTCCAGACGTGTCTGCTTCACACAATGCAATAGATTATAAACATACTGTGAAGAACAACGAGAGAATTATCAATGAAAGGACAATTTAATCTAATTTTAATACAATTAGAACAATAAGCCCATTCATCCACGCGACTCTGTTCTCCAGTTCTGGAGTCCTAGCCACTCTCCTGTACTGGAGACATGTGGTCAATATCACAATATCACCCATATTTGACCTTTGCTTTTCAACACAAACATTGCGCGTGCGTGCTTGCATGCATTGCCCACCGTTGAATCATAGATGACCAGTGATCCATTGGCCAGCTGCTGTATGCGGTGGCCTATTTCCACTGGCCGTCCCTCCTTCGTCCAGTGGATAACGGGTGGGGGGTCACCACCCTCAACAGGGCAATGTAGCAGTACCCTCTGGGAGAGACTGACAGCGTGGGTGCCGGGCTGTAGCATCACTCTTGGTGGTACTAGACAACAGAGGTTTCTCATTCTTAGTCTTACAAAAGTAATTTAATAGACAATATTCACAACACGCACAACACCTATCAACTAAGAATAAAACTACGGTTGCGGGTCATGTTTATGATGTCATTGCGACGTTTGCGGAGTCACTTCAATGCCTGAAACTGGTAGATTTCGAAATTGGTCACAAAACTATATTATATTTTAAATTTTAATTCCCAAATTTGTAATTATAATTTCCAAAAGGGGTTGTTTTACTTAGGTAAATGCATATGTAGTCAGTTATATTATCTGATGTTGTACAATAGACATTATTTATAACACATACGACACCTGTTGGTTAAAAATGAAACCATGGTTGTGGGCTGTCAAAAACTGTAGTGTTAATGTGCATGCGTCGCAAATATCGTCAATAGGATCAACGACACAGCAGGCAGTGAATCAACGTCATCCTGGCAATGTGGCAATCCAAGAATATCTTTTCAATAACTCACTCGACTCCAGCTCCAATTGAACACAGGTCTAGCAAGGATACAGAGAGAATGTTACTTTACACGTGGAAAAGTTTGCTGCTTTATAAGTTCACAATTTTGCGAAGAGACACTTTTGCGAAGATTTAATTAATTTTGCTAATTTGCTCTACTAAAACCTAACATAGACTGGGATGATGTTATATCACAAATGTTTTTGCGACGATAAATGTTTGTGATTTTTGTGGAAAATGCAAACATTAAATGCTCATGAATATTTCCAGGTGTACAGTATTTGAACAGGCAAAACATTCCTGGTGAGATTATGTGTGAATAATGTCTGCATGAATTGGTGACCCACTGACAAGAATCCATGAAGTGGCTCTTTCAAAAAATACAACATTTACTGTAATGCTTCTAAAAGTATGCAACATACTTTCATAAGCAGGCAGCACCCCTTTGCTACCGAACAAAATGAATGATACAACTACATAAACAAGAAGTTAAATATGACGTTAACCATATAACCATCTACAGGAGAAGTCCTTTAAGTTATATTATACATCATCAACAATATGGCAGTGAAGGTGGAACAACCTCACTCTTAAAAAACACAAGAAATAACATTACACAAGTGCACACGCGCAAATGTACTCATGCATGCTTGTACCTAATCTGTTTTTGCATACCTTTGACCCTGACAGCTGCAAGGGCCCGTCGTTTTCCTGCAGCATTCTCAGCGACACACATGTATGTACCGTCATCCCGTTTCATTGCGTTATCAATGATGAGACGACTACGCCCATTCACACTGGGTCGACCTGACACATAAGCACACAAACGTTCACATTAAGGCCACACATGGCAGATAGATAGGATAATTTTTTTATTTGTGCAATTCATGAATTTTTTTCTGCCAAATGTATAGAATGGGTCTTACTGAGTAAAAAATATACTGAACTTTTTTCAGCCAGACCCCCGTTTTTTTGGAGCAAATATTTAACAAGATTTAACAAGATTTGCCATCCAAGCCAAAGGCCCAGATGGCAAGTGGACAAAGAAGCCATTGGCTTATCGAGAGTCCAACAATGTTCACCTACTTATAACCCGCCCTTCTGATATATGTGTCAACCTTGTTTTTAAACATATTCACGCTGCTAGCATATTGGCCAATTTAGAAAAACTACCACTCTTTATTGGACACATATGATTATAATTCTTGCAAATCCGTGTTCAGTACACATTCTATTATACAATGACCTGAGCATTTATTAAAATGTTGTTTTTATTTTTTAAATAATTTTTTTGTAAAGTACCAAAAAAAACTTAGTTTTTGGTAACAAATACAAGTTTATATTTCAAACTGTTGATGATTTTAAAAAACACTCTGGTCATTGTATAGAGTAAAGTATGTTGAATGCAACATTCAAAACCTTATTTGGATAGCATAATTACTCACAGAGATATCCTTTTTCCAAAGGCAGAAAACACAATTTTAAGAAAACGGCCATCAAAGATTGAAAAACGGGATTTATTACTTGAAAGAGGTATGTTTTATCCATAAATAAAAGTGACTTAGAGGTACGCAATTGCTGTAAAAGTGAACTTTATAGATAATAAATATACAAAGCTATCAGAATATAGTGGAAACAAATTTTTTTTATTTTTATAAAAAAATTATATTTCGCCTGGGGTGTCTCCGCTTAATAATAACTAGCTAACATCTAATATTTTCCAGTCAAGAAGCTACAGTGTTGCCCACTGGAGAGTGGCTCACCACTCAATTCATCCCCTGTTTCCATTTTTCTCCGACAGGTAGAAAAGCATATTGGGTGAGAGGCAAACGCATAAGTAAATAACTTTAAATAACTACGTTTGTGGTACAATACATCACCAATCGGTAAATCCGAGGCCACTGGTCCCAGGAGGCGAAGGAACATTGAAAGAGGCGAGTGTACCTCGGCGGACGGGAAGAGATACTGTCAGACTGCCCCAAAAGCTAGCGTATTAATATATAGATAATAATACTAAATTTTTATATAGCACCCCGTACGAATAATTGTTCTGGGGTGTCTACATAAACACATCACGCAAATCTAATTCAATTTATGCCATTATTACAAGTACAACACAGTGAAACAAGCCTTACATACTGGAATAAATCAAGCAAGGTCCAAAATAACAAGAGAAAATGAACAGGATGCAAGTTGCACAGATTAAACTTTTAAAGTTGAACGCTGTGAAAGCATGCAAGAGAAACTAACCAGGGCGGGCAGTGTTGTTGACTTTCCACGTGATGACCGGTGGAGGGATGCCCTCTGCTGCACACACCAGCTCTATCCGGCCATTGGCTGTGACTTCCTGATCCTTCGGAATCACAGTGAATATGGGCGGCACTGAAAACAATAAGAGCTACATGCAGATCCGCAACATGCAGAAACACAATAGTCATAATATCCACATGTTAGTTGGTACCAGACTCTGACATTCATTAAAAAAAAGTTCCTTTTCCAAGTCTCCATGTATACTTGATGGAGGTTTTGTGACACTCTCAGTCACTCCTTCAGGGTTTAACTGAACTGTGTCATGCAATGCCCATCAACATGGTCAGACAACACAGGTTTTTACACCAAAGTGACCGAAAGGATCACAAAAGATCCTTTCAGCACTAGTATACTGTGGAAGGTAACCTTCTTTAATACAAGTTGCAATGTTTGTTTTATGATGCAAGCAGTCAAAGCATTACTACTTACAAAGTAGTAACCACTTTATATTATTTTTAATCTGTCTATTGTACTTTCTTTTTACTTTTTTTAATCTTTCATATGTAATTTTAAAATACTATTTTATGTATTTATGTCCGCAACTGTGAACAGGGCATTAGCCCCAGATTTGATGGTGTTTAAATAAAGTTTTTATTATTATTTGTTATTATTAAAACATCTTAATGCGTAACATCATATATATCATCTGGTAATGCTGCAAAAACTGTCATGTCATTTTGTATAATCCTGTCTAATGGAAGCCAACCTTGAACCCTAAGAATAGTTTCCTTGGAATCGCGACCAGCCTTGTTGGTTGCTGTGCACACAAAGCTGCCAGTGTCTGAAGCCTGCAACACACAGTAATGTTGTTCTTCAAAACAAATTCCCTATGTTTAACAAAATTTAACAAGATTTGCCATCCAAATGGATGATGACAAGGAAGCCACTGGCTTATCGAGACTCCAACAATGTTCACGTGTAACCCGCCCTCTTGAGATATGTGTCAACCTTGTTTTAAAACATATTCACGCTGCTATCAGTTACACAATCCGTAGACAATTTGTTCCATTCATTTGTTGTCCTCTGAGAGAACAAGTACTTCCTGATATCCAATCTACATTCTACACTTATCCTTTACCAATTTTCCTAATGTCCTCTAGTTCTACTATCTTTCTTGATTGAGAAAAAACATATTTCTACCAATATTTTCATACCCATCTGATCTCCTCTTAACCTCCTTGTCTCTATTTGTTAAACCAGATTCTTTCAGGCGTTCTTCACAACTATGGTCTCTCAGTTCTGGAATAATTTTAGTTGCTCTCCTCTGTATGCGTTCAAGCATATCTATATCCTTCTTACGATATGGTCTCCAAGATTGTATATGGTATTCTAAATGACGTCTAACTACTGCTTTATACAGAGGTATAATTAGCTTTTTTTCCTTGTATATTATGTTTCTCCTAATCAACCTAAGAATTTTATTACCCTTTGAAGCTGCAATACCACACTGCTCTGAAACTTTCATATCAGCACTTATTGTTATTTCTAAGTCCTTTTCTTTTACAGTAGTACCTAGAACAGTATCTCCCATATTATAGTTTATATCCAAGTTCCTGTGTCCTGTATGTAGGCATTTACATTTCCCAAAATTGAATAACATCTGCCATTTTTCAGACTATTTAACTAATTTGTCTAGATCGTTTTGTAAATGTTGTTTATCACCATCAGTGTTAACCTTTCTAACACTTTTGTGTCATCCACAAATTTCAGTACATTGCTTGTTATATTGTCATCCAAGTCACTGATACATATTAAGAACAATTAAGGTCTTAATACTGCTCCTTATGGTACTATCATCATCAGTTGTATGTAAATTATTTGAAACATTAATTAGAGACCACATGGTGGAATTACTTGTGAAACATAAATTAATAAATACATCTCAACATGGGTTCCTAAAAGCAAGGTCATGTCTAACCAATCTCTTATGTTTTTTTGAAGAAACTACAAAGCTGGTAGATGACGGGTCACCAGTGGATGTTGTCTATTTAGATTTTCAGAAAGCTTTCGATAAAGTACCACATCAAAGATTGTTACTTAAACTAAAAGCCCATGGTATAGGTAATGATGTAATCAACTGGATAGAAATGTGGCTTATACACAAAAGACAGAGAGTAATAGTAGATGGTGAGATTTCAAAACTAAAAACAGTTTTGAGTGGGGTACCACAGGGATCAGTATTAGGACCTACACTGTTTTTTTAATATATATAAATGATTTGGAAGATGACATATCTAGCAAAGTACCCAAATTGGCAGGTGACACAAAATAATTCAGAAAGGTTACTAATGATACAGATAAACAAAGTTTACAGGATGATCTAGATAAATTATTTAAATGGTCAGAAAAATGGCAAATGTTATCCAATTTTGGGAAGTGTAAATGTATACACATAGGACATGGAAACATGGACGAAGGATATAAAATGGGGGATGCTGTACTAGGTAGAACCCTACAAGAAAAGGACTTAGGAGAAACATTTAGTGCTGACATAAAAGTTTCAGAGCAATGTGGGATTGCTGCTTCGAAAGGAAATCAAATTCTAGGCCTAATTATGAGAATTATCATGTATAAGGAGAAACAGCTAATTGTACCACTGTACAAAGCAATAGTTAGACCACATTTGGAATATTGTATTCAAGCATGGAGGCCGTATTGTAAAAAGGACATAGACAAGCTAGAAAGAATACAATGAAGAGCAACTAAAATTATTCCAGAATTGAGAGACCTTAGTTACGAAAGTCGCTTATTACAATGTGGTTTGACAACACTAGAGACCAGGAGACTAAGAGGAGACCAAATAGAAGTGTTTAAAATAGTGAACGGTTATGAGGATGTTGATAGGAATATGTTCTTCAAACTTAAAGAAGGCAGTAGAACCAGAGGAAACAAAGCAGCATTAGTTAAGGAGCAGTGTAGGTTGGACATAAGAAAGAACTCTTTCTCACAGAGGGTGATAAATGAATGGAACAAACTAGTAGTGTGAATATGTTTAAAAATAGAATTGACAGATATCTGATAAGGGCGGGCTACACACAGATGAGAAAAATGTTGGACTCCCGATGAGCCAATGGCTTCCTTGTCCACTTGCCATCTGGAACTCGTTGTTTGGGATGGCAATCTTGTTAAATCTTGTTCTTGTTAAAAATCTTGTACCCCACTCAAATTGATTTCCAGTTTGAAACCTCTCCTTCTACTACAACATGCTGTCTTCCGTCAGTCAGCCATTGTTCTACTTGATTGATCAGTCAATTATATAATACTGCTACAGTTTGCAGAAGGCCAAAATCAATATGGAGAAGGAATGTAGAAGTAGAGAGAAACCAACTGGGATAGAATTCTTGGAAGATGGCAGAGAACACAACCAGAGATGGCAGAGAACACAGCCAGAGATGGCAGAGAACACAGCCAGAGATGGCAGAGAACACAGCCAGAGATGGCAGAGAACACAGCCAGAGATCGCACAAAATGGCAGTTGAAGTTACTAAGTGGCCTTATGCACCAACTGGGGTGTGAAGAGGACAAGTAAGTAACAGTTTGAGATAATCCTCTAGAATATATAAACACCACAATAAATTGTTATAGTTGAACATTGCAGCACAAAAGTATGTATTAACAATTAATGGCCAAACTGCAGCAGATTAATTTAACTTCGCTTGTGTCTTAATTTTGTACTGGATAACTGCTGGAAACATATATGTAGTTGCATTTGACCAAGTGTATTCATCCGAGTTTGTTCTATAACAACAGGGCAGTTCACTGTACCCCGGTAAATACAAGTATGTTGTAAATGCCACACCTCTACACTCCTGATGATGAGCGAGCCTGTATCCATGTTGATCTCATGTTTGCCTGTGTTCTGGATGACAGTGCGGCCATCCTGGATCCACGAAATCTTGGGCACAGGGAAGCCAGTCGTCTCACAGTGCAACTCAGCCCTATCTCCCTCAACCAGAGTCAACTGCTGGGCCCTTGAATGGATGGTTGGGGGCACTGAAGCAGACCAACAAGCATGGGTTAGACATGTCTTTCCTCTGTACTTGGAGCTTCTTGGATAAAACTATGAACCACTTTACCATTCACAATTTAATTCACAAATAATACTGTATTAAACATAAAATATTAAAGCGAGACAAAGCAGTGTGAAATCTGTAAAAATATTTTCTTTGACAATTTTTGTTTCATTCACTTACTGATAGATTGACATATTTACTTTATAATAAAGGTCGTTTTTTTAACAGTCACTCACCACTAAGTCACTATGTTAGCACTATTTTAGAAGGCCCATCAAATGTGAAATGCCAGTAAAGATTGGAATCGATGAAACACGCTAAAAGTATTCCAATTCCCGACGACCTCCTTATTTGGCATTGCCCTTACACAAATGAGCGCCAGAACTTGCTGAAAGTGAGTTCAGGGGACCATTTCACTTAGACAAAGAGCTCATAAGGGAAATCCATTATAACACAGAATCCATCATAGATTTTTAAGAGCATTTTCAAAATGCGATTCACTAAGATGCACATAAAATCCATCATAAAGAAGACACTGTGTCAAAGAGGACCTATTTCTGTGACACACCAGCGACTTGTTGTTTTGACAAGTGAAGTTTTGACAGTTTTCAATAACAAAGCTCGCGGATAGCACCAACAACCTGAACCAAAGTTGTGTCATCGAGTATACCAATATGAAGGTTAGAGGTGTACATGTTTTGGTTAGACACAGCTAAAAATTTAATAGTAAACGTTTCGCAATGCCATAAAACAGCACACACGACGACTTGTCGACATCAGTGCTGTAAAACAGACGATCTAGACAAAATCCATAATTTACGAGCTATTCATCGCTCACATTTTGAAAATTTATTTGACTGTGAAAAACTGGATCTCTACGTAAAAGTAGAGTCAAGATAATATGCAGTTAGATAAATTTGACTGTTTGTGATGGATATGTTTTCCTTTATGAGTGGTCTAACCTCGTCGTAAGTTATGAGCATTTTTATGAGCGTTTTTATGATTTATTCTTAGTGAAATGCAATTTTCAGTTCTGATCATAGCTAAGGAGCGAAATCGATTTTTAAGAGCAAAATTGTGCTTAAGAGCTGATAAGAATGTTAGTGAAACGGTATCCTGGGGTCATTCAGCTTACATTTGGAACTTTAATGATGCGTTTGTTTGCAAAATGAGGCAGATCAATCCCATTGTCAATCCCACAATGCTACGCGCTGCCTACATACCTGTATACATTTTTGAAGTTGTTGCCAAGGAGAATTGTTTCGATAGCAAATAAACGAACAATATTATAGTCAGATACGCTGTTTAATTGAGATGCTGCAGAATAAAATGAACGTATTACGCAAGTGTCTTAGCCAGTGTAATGCTGAACGTCGTTGGTCAAGCCAAAATGTGGACTTAGCAGCCGTAATCAATGGTGGAAGTGACCTTGTCGAAGCAGACAACACTAGTCACTAGTTTGGGAGGGATTGTTAGATCTCCCAAAATCAACCACCCAATGTTTACCCAATTTAAATTGATGCATTTCCATACCTAACCTGCATTTCAAAGTTAGTGATGATTGACTTTAATGTCACACATGTGATGAGGGTAAACAGCCACCTGATCTAGTAAACATGTTCCTACACATGATATCCTGTAAAGTGTTATGATATGCATGTTTTATCTTGGTCACAACCTATGTAGTACGAATTATATAAGTAAAAACTGTTTGAATTGGTGTGTCAGCTATGATTATTTGCATTATGGATTGGGGGTGGGGTAAACTATGATATAATTGTGTTGCTTTAATTAAATTTTACTCTTAAAAACATTCAGATATTATACATAGATGCTAAGGTAATCAGTATGTTGCTCATTTGCAACACTTAATATGTGAAAAACATAAAAACAACTTCAAACTTCAGATCTCCAAAACTAACCAACCAATGAATAAAACATTTTCA
Source organism: Lamellibrachia satsuma (assembly GCA_033239005.1). Lineage (NCBI taxonomy): Eukaryota > Metazoa > Annelida > Polychaeta > Sabellida > Siboglinidae > Lamellibrachia > Lamellibrachia satsuma. Next base: position 2,604,083 of record BSQZ01000017.1, read on the forward strand.
CACAGTAATATTGAGGTGAATATTTAAATGTCTGTGCATTGAAATAATGATTAGTCAGTGGGATGATATTCCGGGGGGCTACAAGGTGAATATTTTCAGAAAATATATATATTTATAGAAAAATATTTATAAAACAATCTATGCAACACATATAACTGTGACGTGCTCTATCGAAATCGGGAATAAGTCGGAAAATTACATTTTAAGATAAAGCACATTCTCAGCACTCGCTCAAAGCTGCCAGTGTCAATTGTCGCTCGATCGTGGTCTTCCTTGTCACTTTTGGCCTCAGAAATGATGCTCATTTCACTGTTGCTATCTGAGCCGTTTGACTTGACAAAGTTCCCCAGTCAACAGCAACTAAATAATCGATCAATAAATGTAGATTTGATATAATAACGGGTCTCCGAAGTAGTCAAACCAAAACAAACATGGCTTCACATAGGGGTAAAGGTCGCAGTCCAAATGCTCAGTGTGATTACGCATGCGCGTTTCTAGCTGAGCCAATCAGCCATTGCGATTTGTATCACGTGATTATGTCCTCATTATTATCCACTGAATAAAGTGGTTTTGTTTCTTCTCCGTTTTAAAACTCTCTGACTGGTTATATAGTAACATGTGACTAATTTTGTCCTAGTAAATGCATCCCATGCATCTCAAATTTCAAACAATGCCAATATGGCAGGGGTGGACGCGATGTGCAATAGATAAAATATATCTGAATTGGGCAAAGTTTCCTTTGTCTTTGTTCATCAAGATATTCATATTTTTTTCAATCGTTTTATGACAGAAATCTTGCATAGTTAGGCTAATTAAAAACATCAAAACCTGAACATCGGCCATCACAGCCAAATTCACCCCTTTGCGCACTTTGAAGTGGAATAGCCAGGCTCGGCGTTTCCAACTTATTCCCGAGTTCTATGAAGTTAGAATAATTAAGTATCTAACTAATAACATTTCATTTGGAGAAATTGGTTGAGGGTTTCAGTTTTCTATTCATTAAACTTTGCTATTTTACAAAAAAGAATTCTAGATTATTACCCTCTTCCGGGTTGACATATTTGAAGACAAAAATAAAAATCATGAAATATGCTTAGTTTCAATACAGTAACTTCATACAATTCACTTCTGGTGAGATTTGTGAACTTAAAAACTAGCCTTAAAAGAACCTCCAATTTGTATTGCATATTAGGCCATTCTGACACAGTATGTTTGAATTTAACTGTGTATTTTAATAGAACATAGTTGTATTTGAATGTTAAAAAGGCAACAGATTTGTATTTGATCTAAAAAATATATCTGATAACCAACACTGGCTGGAGCAACTATTCTATGCTTGTTTTGAATTTACTAGTTTCAATAGAAGTTCTAAGAAAAAATTCCATTTTTCTTAGACAATATTTGAAATACAAGGTAATATTCCAGATGACTATAACTTTGAGTTTTAGATTTCTTTGGTTACATTTCATAATATAAAAAACAATGTATAAATATGACAAAATAAATGGAGGACAAAAGATTAAGTAGTTTCACCATACAAACATACCATAAACTATGACGTCCATGCTGACTGAAGCCTGGCCAGCCTCATTTTCTGCCACACATTCAAACGTGCCAGTGTCTTCCTTCCTGCAGAGACACACAGAACGTTCATGATACAGAGGTCAGATCTGTGTCCGTTTCTTGTACTCTTCACACATACTTACAAATTTTATGATACATCAATGGAAGAAATTACGCACTTATGAGTAATTAGACTTATATATCAACAATAAACATAATGCATTTTATTACATAAATATCAAAAACATACTGAATTTTCAAAAAGATAAACTAAATATATTTTGTTTATTAAAAAACCACGTGAAATGATAAATGACTTAGAGAAATGAGGTGATCCCTATATATATTTAATAATAATAATAATAGAAGTACTTGTATAGCACCTGAGCAATCAAGATAGCTCTCAGGTGTTTTACATATACGGTAAATGACTTAGTTATTGAAACATGGTCGACGAACAAACGGGAAACAGAATGAGCATACCTGGTAATGGGGATGACCAACCATCCGGTTCGCAAGATTCGGAACCTGAAGTTGTCAAGGGCGATCGGGTCTCCGTCCTTCCTCCATGTGATCTGTGGGGTTGGGATGCCGCTAGCACGACATGGAAGGGTCAACTTGTTGTTCTCGGTCACAATGAACTCCTGTTTCTGCTCCTCAATAGTGGGCGGTACTGATAATGATAATAATTACATTTATATAGAACGCTTGACACTGACCTACAGTTCATTGGTATGTGGGTTAAGATGAAGGCTGGCCTCGAGTGGCTGCATCAGACCGCAAAGAACAAGAACAGAATAGCAGGAATTACAGTGATATGGCAGCTGAATATAGCAGCTGAAAACATCTGGTGGCTTCAAACCCAGTCAACATAACAAATACAGTTAAGTTACACATTTTGTAGCTACAAAATAACTTGATATTAAACAATAATTGAGATAACAAACTTTGAGTTTAGAACACTGTTCATTGGTGACTGATATTCGGTTTTGTTGTTCATTTCTTTGCTAGCTGGTATGTAAGCTAGTATTAATGCATGTCATGGAATAATACCTTGATTTTTTTAGCCCTATTATCATTTATAATACACACCTGGACTTTTAATAAAAAATGAGGGGTAAAAATTAAAAAATTATGTATTTATGAGGTAAATATCTAAATTCCTGTGCATTGAAATACTGATCAGTCATTTGGGTAATATTCCATGGGGGATAGAAGGTGAATATTTTGATAGAAAATATATATATATTTATAGAAAAATAGTTAATTATATACACAATAATATTTGAACTGGACAAATTGGTTGAGGGGTTTCAGTTTTCTATTTATTAAAATTTTTTGCTATTTTACAAAAAACAAATGAGATCATTACCCCCTCCTGGGTTGAAATATTTGAAGAAAAATATAAAAATTATGAAATATGCTTAGTTTCGTTACAGTAACTTGACACAATTAATTTCTAGTGAGATTTATGAACTTCAAAATATATATATTCCTGTGTACTGTCTAGCCTTAAATTTAACAAAAACTACTGAAGCAATTTCAGCTGCAAATGTCTCTGATGCAGTGCAGTGATTCCATTAAAGTCATTAGCCACATGGCTCTAGGTTTTACCCCGTATGACTGCTGTACTCTTTTACATCCTAGAACTGTGGTTTCCTGTTGCTGAAGGTAACATACCTTGTACTTCCAGACTCATTTGTCTGATATCATTGCCGGCGTTGTTCTGAGCTATACAGATGTAGATGCCTGAATCTCGGATTTCTGCACTCTTGATATGTAGTGTCCCACTTGGCAGTTGCTTGTAGGCTGACAAAATGTACAACAAATCAGTGATTTAATTCAAGTCAGTCTGACTTATAGTATGTCTAAAGGTAAGGTCAGTTCTTATACAGCACAGCATCCAGTCCTTGGGACTGCTCAAAGCCCATTACAATTCCCCCTGGCAGACCTGTTCATTCCAACACAATCTCAATTTCTCTGGGAAGCATTCAATTACTGTGCGAAGACTATTTGTTCACATATACTCACTACTGTCTCTTGCTAGGTACTCATCTATACTGGTGAATGATGAAGTTTCCCAAGCTTTGAACTGCTGTTTGATGATTTGAACCGTGGTCCTCTTGATTGAGTTTGGTTTTTAACCACTACGCTACTGCACTCCACATGTTCACACTGCTAACATTTACTTGTAGTGTGTGTGTGTAGACGTGTCACTCACCGTCAGTGTGACCGAGGACTCTGGTGCCCTTCTGCCAGGCAATGCGAGGCTTGGGTACACCCGATGCACTGCACTCCAGCTTCACCTCCTCGCCTTTGATGACTCGTCGCTTCAGTGGACCCTCCATATGTATGGTTGGTGGCACTGCACACACACATACAAATGGATACAGTCTATTTGTGGACACTGTACACACACATGGATACAGTCTATTTGTGGACACTGTACACACATGGATACAGTCTATTTGTGGACTCTGTACACACATGGATACAGTCTATTTGTGGACACTGTACACACGTGTGGATACAGTCTATTTGTGGACTCTGTACACACACATGGATACAGTCTATTTGTGGACACTGTACACACATGGATACAGTCTATTTGTGGACACTGTACACACACATGGATACAGTCTATTCGTGGACTCTGTACACACACATGGATACAGTCTATTCGTGGACTCTGTACACACACATGGATACATTCAACTTATGTCTGATTAGGAATAATACACTCTTTGTTGAAGTCACAAGTGTTTTCGGCCAGATAACAGTCACAAGTGTGTGCATGCATGCATGTGTGCGTGTGTGCATGCATGCATGTGTGCGTGTGTGCATGCATCGATGTGTGCATGCATGCGTGCATACAAGTGTGTGGTTGGCTCTTCATTAAATGATTAAGAAACTCACTCATGTGACTGTTCAGTCGTATAAGGCCTATATTGCAGACTGTGAAATATGAACAGCTCAATGTGAGTGGTTTTCGTAGTGTATTTTAGCGATGTCTGACAACTCCATAATTTAAATATCAAATCAGCTGAAAAAAACAAAGAAACTGATTGCATACTCAGCACTTTCAGTGTGATTTCACGTGACACCATGCCAGCAGAGTTCTCTGCAATGCACTCGTAGACGCCTGTATCAATGACGGTGACAGCAGAGAATTCGAGCGTTCCAGACCGGTGCATGCGATACCGCGGCCCATTGCTGCGGATTGGCTGCCCATCTTTCTTCCATGACACAGATGGTTCTGGCAGGCCAAGTGTCTCACACTCCAGGGATGTGCGGGTGTTCACCGTCGCAGCCACCTCTGTCAAGCCTTCCTCAATCGTTGGTGGAACTGCAGCAACCACCATTTACACTACAGCTTTCCACAGGAATCATCATTTACACTGTATGTGAACACATCAACTACTGTTAAAACTACAAGTTTCTAGAGCAAACACAATTTACACTACATTTCCATAGCAACCAACACTTAACTACATGTTTCCACAGCAACCACTACTTACACTGTAGGTCTTCACAACAACCAACCACCAACCATTTTATGCAAACATCAGATGATGCTATTATACCCCATCTCAGAACAATCATGTTAATACAGTTTCATTAATAGTAATAAAAACACACTTCCATATGGGATTCGTCTAAGTTACATAACACATAATCAAGTAATATCTCAGTAAATTTACAGATTTTAAGGCCCCCTAAAGGGATAATACCAAAGTTAAATATGGTCATTGAGTTCCATGTAAATGTGCAGTTAACAACCAGGAAAATATATTTACTGTTGGGTTTATATTAAAGGTATTAATCAATTCGATTATTTTGCTAGTCTCATTTCAAATTAATTTTGTGAAAACCCAAAGCTACCTAGTATCCAGCTAGCTCGTTTGTGTAACTTTTCTATGTATTTTTAGCGAAATCATCAGACAAACCATTAAATTAGTTAATGCTTGTTCAAGCTTTAACTGAAGTGAAAATCTAAATGCTGAAAAATCACAATTTTCTTTGTGAAATGTTGCAACTTTGTCATGTGATCTGCGAGAGGGTGGAGGTCACGCCCATGATCAGCATTGAACCACACAGTGTTTACCAGTTTGGACATCCACTATTTTGATCTTTACCAGATCTAACAACTAAAGTCAATTCTTTCGATGGTTTGAAGAAAAATAGACATTTTTTTATTAAACAGACTACGCACATTATTTAAACTAGTCACACATTAGATATCTAGACATAAGTGAACTAGATTCGCGATGTGCTGAACCATTTGAGGAAACAGCTTTAAAAGAAACACAGTGTTGAAATTCAGTGTGTCAATCCATGTATGGTTAATTAATTTAAAACAAATTACCAAAATTACTAAGTTAAAATGAGTAAAGAATCATTCAATGTTGGTTATCTAAAGAAAAATTCAGTCCAAAATATGAGATTTTAGTGATACTACATAATACATGTTGTTAAAGCTATTACAACAATATCATATAAGTTTGAGCAGAAGTTTCATGGCCATAATAATTACAAAACCGAGAATCCATAAAAAGATAAAAACTAAAAACAATACATACAACTTAACCATGACAGAAAATTGTTAAAAGAAGCACCACGCACCAAGCACTTTGAGCAGGAATTCCTTGGTTGCATTTCCAGCAACGTTGGTGGCTACACACGTGTAGCCACCAACTTCAATCAGCTGGGTATTGAGGATGCGCAACCTCTTGCCGCCGTCGATCATCAGCAGGTTGGGGTTAGTGACGAAGGAGAGAGGCTCGTCCTCACGAATCCATCTGATCTGTGGCTTGGGGGTTCCAATGGCAAGACACTCGAGAGCCACCGACTGACCTATCACTGTTGACTTGACCACAATACGCTGCGAGTTCTCAATGGCTGGCGGAACTACAGGATCACGGTTGAAGAAATTACTAGGCAGATTGTACAAGTGTTTAACGTAACATTGCAGAAAAAAACATCACATTAGCTGGGAGTAATTTTTAGTGAGCTATTTTTAGTTTTAGTTTTTTAATATTACTAGGGAGTATTTGATGGGCACACCCAGTGACCAGTAACTACCCCCAGTGACCTGACAAGTCCTTCGTTGTGCTAAAAGTATTACCAGAAACAACCACTCAAGCTCCCAACACTGACAACTTAAAAGCTTAGTGCAACTGCATCTAGTACCTTCTACCCCCCCAAGCACATGCCTAGCTAAAATGCTCATTTAAAAGCCCAGCCAGAAACAGAAAGCAGCTTACCGTGAACAGCAAGCATGAACTGCTTCTCAGCCTCGCCAGCGACATTCTCTGCCTTGCACGTGTACTTGCCCGTGTCCTTGACGCGAGCAGCCACAATCTGCAGCACCTTGCCTCCATGCATCAAGCGCATGTAACGGTGCTTCTTGCCAACAATTTGCTTTCCATCCTTGTACCACGTCACCTTTGGCTTTGGGTCGCCTGTTGGCTCACACTCCATGCGGGCTGGCTGCTTCACGACCACAGCCAGTGCCTCAACCCTTCCACCTCCAGGGATCATTGGTGGAACTGCAGGCAGGTTACAGGCAGGTTAGATCAAGTAACAATGAAATTTATTTAACAATATTTAACAGATTTAAAAAGAAAGCAGAAAAACCCAGATGGCACGTGGGCACGGAAGCCATTGGCTTGTTGAGAATCCAATGATTATTCATATACGTGTAACCTGCCCTTCTGACATATCTGTCAATTCCATTTTTAAATGTTTTCACATTATTAGCAATCAGTAGATAATTGTTCCATTCATTTATCATCCTCTGCTAGAACGAATATATCTAGTCTACACTGTTCCTTCATTAACATTACTTTGTTTCGTTTAGTTGTTCTATCTTCCTTACTTAAAGTTATATCAATATTTTTATACCCATTCAGTATCAAAAACACTTCAGGTTGATCTTCTCGTAACGTTCTTTTATGCATCTTTCATAACTAAGGTCTCTCAGTTCTGGAATTAGTTCAGTTGCTTGCCTCTGTATTCATTCTAGCATGTCTATGTCCTTGTTACTGGCTTATCCAGGCAACAAGTGATTTAATGTGCCACACTCCTGTGTATTCATGAACTGTGAATACACAGTGCTTAGAGTAATACAGATTATATAATAGAAAATATAATTCACACCATCTTCTAACTTCCTTGGATTTTACTGTCTCTAAACTTACTAAGTTATCACAGTTTCCTGACTTTCTAAGTTCACATTGTCTCCATCGTAAGTTCTTGGTTTTTTTCTAACTTTATAAGTTTTCAATCTTCTTACTGTCAACTTGTTCAGTTCATTATATGGTTGTAATGTCTATCAGGACAATAAACATTTTCTGGTTCTGGTTTGTATTTTAGATTTCCAAACTCTCTGGCTGATTGGAACATTTAAATAGATTCCATCATGTATGTACTGAACACTTGCACATACCTTGCACTTTAAGCTTGCTAGTCTTCTCCTGTTGTCCAGCCTTGTTTGTAGCCACACACGTGTAGCGGCCTTCGTCTTCAACTTTTACATTACGTATCTCCAGCTGGCGACCATTGTTCAACAGCCTCATCTTGATCTTGAACTCATCCAGGTCCTCAATCGGCATTCGCTCCTTCATCCACATGATAGCAGGGGGTGGTATGCCATTGGCGTCACATTCAATGTACGCTGTTCGGTTCTCTATCACAAACACCTTGTCCAACACGTCAAAGTCAGTGATGTGGGCTGGTACTGCAGGACAGAAAGCCCACTGCAGAGTTGTATTGACCGAGTGCACAAGCAATGAATTTAAAATCTTAAATCTAAAACTTAAGATTTAAAATTTATATTTTTCATCTAAAATTTTAACCTAAAATTTTATTCTTAATTCAGTAAAGGATGATCACAAAAACTGTTTATATGTACTGTATTCAAACTGTTAAGTGTACATGCCTTAAGGGGATACAGGACATTATTTTTTTTTTAAACTGATAAATCTCACCACAAATGATTTGTATGAAGTACCTGTATTGAAACTAAGGAAATTTCATCATTAAAATTTTTGTCTTGAAATATTTAAGTGCGGGAGAGGGTCATAATGGAAAAAAAAATCATAAAAATAACAAAAGTTTAAATAAATAGAAAACTGAAACCCTTAGGCTAATTTAAAGTACTAAAATGTTTCTATTTAGGTAATGAACTATTCTAACTTTCTGTGCATGGCCATTTGCATATGTTATATAGATTTGTTTTGGAAATATTTTTTTGAAATTGTTATTTTTATCCTCAAAATTTTCATATTCAAACCCCCCCAGTATATAATCCAGATGACTGATCATTATTTCAATGCACAGGAATGTAGATATTTATGGCATTATTACTGTGTGTAAAGTTGGTATGCATCAGTTGGTTAGTTTTTGAGTTCTATTCACTTTTACCCGAAAAATAGTGATAACTGAGAAAACGGCACTCAAAGTATGAACTAAGTAATTTTAATGTGTTGCACACATTAGATCTTGCAAATAAGCATCCATATGGTAGCCTTACCATCTATATACAATATCTGTATGTTTATAACAGTAATAGTTAATTAATAGCGACACAATTATATCATAGTTTACCCCTACCCCCATAATCGATAATGCAAATTATCATAGCCGACGCACCACTTCAGGCAGTTTTCACATATAATTCACAATAAATAGATTCTGACATGATACCTACATCAAATATGCATACTGAATGCATATAACAGGCAATATAGATAGGTTATCATGTAAAGAATCCTGTTCAGAGGGTTATTTTACCTAAGAAAGTATAATTTCATTTTTGCAAATGTAGCATATGTGCGTCCATGTACAATCGTGACACTTCAGTAAGTTATCATCAACTATTAGTTTGTTTTCCCAAGTACTAAATGTTGCAAATAAGCAACAAAATAATAGTCTTAATATCCATGCATAATATATGAATGTCCATTAACAGTGACAATTATATCATGTCTTCCCACCCCTCCCCCATACACATATCATGTCTTCCCACCCCTCCCCTCCCCCACACATATCATGTCTTCCCACCCCTCCCCCATACACATATAATGTCTTCCCACCCCTCCCCCATACACATATCATGTCTTCCCACCCCTCCCCCACACACATATCATGTCTTCCCACCCCTCCCCCACACACATATCATGTCTTCCCACCCCTCCCCCATACACATATCATGTCTTCCCACCCCTCCCCTATACACATATCATGTCTTCCCACCCCTCCCCTATACACATATCATGTCTTCCCACCCCTCCCCCATACACATATCATGTCTTCCCACCCCTCCCCCACACACATATCATGTCTTCCCACCCCTCCCCCACACATATCATGTCTTCCCACCCCTCCCCCATACACATATCATGTCTTCCCACCCCTCCCCACACACACATCATGTCTTCCCACCCCTCCCCCATACACATATCATGTCTTCCCACCCCGCCCCCCGACACATATCATGTCTCTCCCCCCCCTCCCCCATACACATATCATGTCTTCCCACCCCTCCCCTATACACATATCATGTCTTCCCACCCCTCCCCCATACACATATCATGTCTTCCCACCTCCCCTATTCACATATCATGTCTTCCCACCCCTCCCCTATACACATATCATGTCTTCCCACCCCTCCCCTATACACATATCATGTCTTCCCACCCCTCCCCCATACACATATCATGTCTTCCCACCCCTCCCCCACACACATATCATGTCTTCCCACCCCTCCCCCACACACATATCATGTCTTCCCACCCCTCCCCCATACACATATCATGTCTTCCCACCCCTCCCCCATACACATATCATGTCTTCCCACCCCTCCCCCATACACATATCATGTCTTCCCACCCCTCCCCCACACACATATCATGTCTTCCCACCCCTCCCCCCCACACATATCATGTCTTCCCACCCCTCCCCATACACATATCATGTCTTCCCACCCCTCCCCCACACACACATCATGTCTTCCCACCCCTCCCCCATACACATATCATGTCTTCCCACCCCTCCCCCATACACATATCATGTCTTCCCACCCCTCCCCTATACACATATCATGTCTTCCCACCCCTCCCCATACACATATCATGTCTTCCCACCCTCCCCATACACATATCATGTCTTCCCACCCCTCCCCTATACACATATCATGTCTTCCCACCCCTCCCCTATACACATATCATGTCTTCCCACCCCTCCCTATACACATATCATGTCTTCCCACCCTCCCCTATACACATATCATGTCTTCCCACCCCTCCCCATACACATATAATGCAAAGAATCATCGAGGATGCATCAGTTCAGATAGTTTCCATATATAATTAACACTGCACAGGTTGTGACTTCAGACATCCATGAAACATGAAAATTTACTGCATATAACACACCACAGACTTGCTTGCTTCAAGTCAGTATAGCCTATAGGGTATAATGTGTAGACTACAGTCACAGAAACAAGTTTTATAAGAATATCCCCGTAATCAGCCTAGGCACCACTTCACTGAGGCATTTTATAAATGCAGCAGGCGTATGTGTGTTCATATACAATCATCATATCTTTGATGATACGTCAGTCAATCATCACTAACTCTGAAATTCTTGCTATATATAACATAGCATCCATATACGTCATATGGCACAATGTGATGCATAACAAGTTACGTTCTGATCTGCTTCTGCAAAGTTTCATTCGCCGTCGATTACGGCTGTAAAATCAACTTTCTTCGCCGACCATCGATGTGCAGCATTGTATTCCCTCAGTCGCTTCCGCACAAGTTTCAATTTCTTCGGCGGCATCTCGATTAAACTATCTATTTCACTCAAAATATCGTTCGCTGACTAGCTGTCAAAAATTCTCCGTAGCAACAACTCCGAATAATGTTAACAGGAAACTAAACAACATATGGCATCGTGGGATTGATTTGCCTCGTTTTTAGAAAAAACGCGTCATAAAATGGCAACAAGGATGTTCCGCGCCTCGTTTTCAGAAAAAACACGTCATAAAACCGCGAGAAGGAGGCTGAACGACCCCCCGAACTTGCGTTCGGTCAGTTCCGTTTCTCATTTGCATATGTTCAATGCTAAATAAGGAGATCGTCGGGAATTTGGACCCGGTTTCAACGCGGGAAAATTCTACTTTGAAAGAAAGGGGCGTGACTACCAACATAACTGACAAATAGCCAAGAAGACGGCGGTTTTTCTGATACCAAACAAAATGGCGTACGGTGAACGAACGTGGTCGTTGTCAAGGCACAAACATGGACTACTTTTGGCGTGTTTCATCGATTCACATTTTTATTGTCATTTCACATTTGATGGGCCATCTAAGTTAGTGCTAAAATAGTGACTTAGCGGTGAGTAACTGTTAAAAAACGATCTTTGTTGTGAAGTAGATATATCAATCTGTCAATAAGTGAACAAAACAAAAATTTTCCAAAAAATAATTTCTGACGTATTTCAGACTGCCGTATCAGGCCTTAATTAGCACACAACCAGACCTGTGCACCTAAAAATATACCCATGGCAAAAAATACACCCATGTTCGCACTCAAACTATGCTATAATTCATTATTTTAAACGCATCATAATTTAGAAAACTGAAAATACAATTTTCTTAAATATATTGCATTTTTTTATTAAACAATTAAATATATATGAGACAGGTCAATGCATATTATATGAAATCAGAAGACAACATAAGACAACACAAAGGAAATATTGCACCAAAAATAATTTACGTAAGCAGATGTCAGAAGTATTGACAACTCGTTCGACGCGGATACAACACATGAAAAATAAATCGGGAACGTTTTCTAGGCGACGCTTTGTCATGTTTTTATGTTGAAGGCTCAGCTTTCTGCTTTGCACTATCCAACTTCTATTCAAAACTACGTGGACCAGTTGACTGTGTGCGCTTGCGAGATATCGGGGTTGTTGGCAGACAGTGCACACAACTCAAGTCTAGAGGAGACATTGAGATTAGTTTGAATTTTCCAGATAGGTGGCACCACAGTTGTTCTAAATGAAATGTATTTGCAATTTTAATATGCGCAATTCTGTAACGAAATGAATGAAAGCGTATTTCTGTATTTGTCATTAGATTCCGTAACAAATATGGAAAAATACGGAGGGTGCACAGGTCTGAACACCTCCTTTTTTAATCACATGGATGCATAATTATTTTAATTTCACTAGTGTGGAACAACTGAAAATGTCGCCATCTGGTTTTAAACAGTTGACATCACTTTTCAGTTGTTCTAAAATTCACCAAATTACACTTGTTTTAAACAGTTACCTTATTGTCTAGAGAAACACATTTTGGTGTACGCTTTTTAGAACAGATACCTTGAAATTTTCCATGGCCTATTTTTTCAAGCATTCTGTGTGCCTATTAGGTTGAATACAGTAAATCCTTTCAGGACGTAGGCTTAAAATTATCTGTTTTGTTTTTCCTGATAAATAAACTTGATTCAAGTGAATTTGCCAATGTATTTATTTTGTATTTAATTAACTATGGCCAGATAAAATGCTTACCAAGTACATCAAGTTCAAAGTTTCTTGTGAGTTCGCCAGCCTCATTGATGGCGATACACGTGTAGACAGCAGTATCAGATACCTGGGCATTGGCGATCTCTAGCTGGCGGCCATCACTGACCAGGGTCATGAACTTGGTGAGGACTAGGGGCTTTGTGTCCTTGAGCCACCGTACCTCAGGTGGAGGTATACCCTCCACGGGGCACTCCAGCAGCACGGTTCTGTTGACCACCACTTTGGGGTTGTCTACGAGGTTGGCCTCATCAATGGTCGGGGGCACTTAAATATTTGTGAAAACAGTTAACCAAAACATGTTTTAAAGCACCACAAAGCAGGTATATTGTAGTTACCCACCCAGGTTTTCTGTTCTAACAACATCAAGAGGTTAAAGTATGACATGCAAGATTTAACAAGATAGTCTTAACAAGATTGCCATCCCAAACAACAAGCTCCAGATGGCAAGTGGACAAGGAAGCCACTGGCTTATCAGGAGTCCAACAATTGTTCATCTATGTGTAACCCGCCAGTATCAGATACCAGTCAGTTTTATTTTTTAAACATTTTCATACTGCTAGCATTAACACAATCAGTAGATAATTATTCCATTGATGTTTTGACGGCATTGTCCCTGTACAAACATCTAGAAAGTAGATAAATATTAACTGAATCAGTATCTTAACAATTCTCTTTGCACAACTGTTACAAATAAAAAATTAATTAAACTACATTGACATGCTACTGGCATTGTTATTAAATAAATGACCTACTACCCCTCTTTCAAACATAACCAACTATGCTTGTAATCCTTGTATAAGTGCCAACCATGAGTGCTGCACTGTAAGAGTTGCTGTTCGGATGTGTTTTGAACTGATTATGTGTTATTCAAATGCCAACTGACAAATGCAGGCCTTATCCCATAATACCAATAAAGCTTTGTTAAAAATACACAAAACCATAAGGAACATCTCCTACACTTGTAATCATAACATCCATAAGAGCTATGGGGAAACTGTAACAGTTGTAATCATAACATCCATAAGAGCTATGGGGAAACTGTAACAGTTGTAATCATAACATCCATAAGAGCTATGGGGAAACTGTAACAGTTGTAATCATAACATCCATAAGAGCTGTGGGGAAACTGTAACAGTTGTAATCATAACATCCATAAGAGCTATGGGGAAACTGTAACAGTTGTAATCATAACATCCATAAGAGCTGTGGGGAAACTGTAACAGTTGTAATCATAACATCCATAAGAGCTATGGGGAAACTGTAACAGTTGTAATCATAACATCCATAAGAGCTATGGGGAAACTGTAACACTTGTAATCATAACATCCATAAGAGCTATGGGGAAACTGTAACAATTGTAATCATAACATCCATAAGAGCTATGGGGAAACTGTAACAGTTGTAATCATAACATCCATAAGAGCTGTGGGGAAACTGTAACAGTTGTAATCATAACATCCATAAGAGCTATGGGGAAACTGCAACAGTTGTAATCATAACATCCATAAGAGCTGTGGGGAAACTGTAACAGTTGTAATCATAACATCCATAAGAGCTATGGGGAAACTGTAACACTTGTAATCATAACATCCATAAGAGCTATGGGGAAACTGTAACAATTGTAATCATAACATCCATAAGAGCTATGGGGAAACTGTAACAGTTGTAATCATAACATCCATAAGAGCTGTGGGGAAACTGTAACAGTTGTAATCATAACATCCATAAGAGCTATGGGGAAACTGCAACAGTTGTAATCATAACATCCATAAGAGCTATGGGGAAACTGTAACAGTTGTAATCATAACATCCATAAGAGCTATGGGGAAACTGTAACAGTTGTAATCATAACATCCATAAGAGCTATGGGGAAACTGTAACAGTTGGCATACATGTTAGTGTTTTGAGATGAGCCTAAACAGCACAATTCTCTGCAGACAGAGAGCTTCACTCACCGAGAACATGCAGGTTGAAGTTCCTGCGTGACTGTCCAGCAATGTTTGTGGCAATACATGTGTAGCTGCCAGTGTCTTCTTCTTGTGCTGCGGTGATGCGCAGCCGACGGCCACGCTGCAACATGTGGTGGCGGATGTCTGCCTCAATCGGGACATTCTCCTTGAACCAGGTAACAGTTGGGTAGGGGATGCCCATCGCAGGGCAGTTGAGGGTGATGTGTCTGCCTTTCACCACCTTTGGGCTCGTCTCCACATTGTTGTCATCAATGTAGGGTGGCACTGTAACAGATACAGTCAGGAATCAGGAACAGTTGATCTGTCCCAATGACATCAAAATAATTTATACAGAAACCTTGATTACAAAACAAATTGCAAATAACACATTGAGCAATATCAAATAAAAAATCAATGTTCAAAGTTAACTATGGAAGATCCCTACTAAGACTGAAAATGGTCGCTATCATATGAGCCACCCCTATTCTTAATGGCAATGTTTTTTATAAACCTTTTCCAACATTTTATACAACACGAACATTAATTTACTTTTGTTCCAGTTTAACGTAAATATTATTTCACAATAAAAAGCTAAAGCCTGTATACATGGATGACAAATAATAAAACATCAATTAAAACATTGTTGCTCTTATATGAGTCACACCAATAACCCCTCTATTAGCAGAGCCGGTAAAAATAACCCCTCTATGACCGATTAGCACAGCCGGTAAAAAACGAAGTATATCTGCTTCTTTACTTTACTTGAGTAGTTTTTTTTACTTTCTACGTGTAACGAAGTAGATTTTTATGGATCTACTTCTACTTGTGACTAAGTAGAATTACGTGTTACTTTTGTAAATGAAGCGAAGTACCAACACTGGGCGATTTATTTTTTTCTGCGGCATAATTATTCCACTGCATACAGAAACAGCATACATACAACGCGTGGAATCACCGTGCGTAAATCCGTAATCTGTCTTCTGATTCGCTAATTCAAAATTGAGCAGGATCGCTGACCTATATAAATCGAGTGTGGCCAATAGTCGCCATTTCTCTTTTGACTTTCCATTTGCGCGACCTGTTTTGTACACTTTGTTTCATTTGCGAGAGCGTTTTATATTATAGTCATGCCGGTGCCAACACAACTACAGCACCCGTGGCCATGTTTGTCGTAGGTATTTCACATAAAGTCCACACTGCGTGCATGGGGGATGCAGAGTTTGAGCAGCAGTTGCTGCTCAAGCTGAATCTTTTGTTGTCTTACCAGTGTGAGGAAGTACGTATTTGTCTGCACATGTTAAATTTAAAAAGTACTATTTTCGTTCTTATGCTTGTGGGCTTGTGAGTCGTGGTCTGCTTTTGTTTCTATTTCAAGAAGAAATTTTTATTATCTACTTTTACTCAAGTAGTTTTTTGGGGTACTTTTACTTCTATTTGAGTAGATTTTTCAGGATCTGCTTCTACTTTTACTCAAGTAGAAAAAAATTCTACTTGTTACAGCTTCCATGATTTTTACTTTTCTATACTGTATAACTGTATATATATACAGTGCTGCATAAATCAACAAATATTAAGACCAGGCATGGGGCGAAATTTTTTTTTTACACTTTTTGGATATCGTGGTTTTCGTTCACATAGCAATGTAATTAACATCACCGAAGTCACGATCGTTTCATTCGAATTTGTCCCGATGTCATCGACTCATTGCCACTTGGTCCTGGACCGGTTACCGAGTTACAGCAACTGGCCTTCGCGGCATATGTTGTTATACAATTATACTGCCTAGTGTCATTTGGGACACTGATTTCAATAAAAACTGAAATATGATGTTATATCAATTTATTACATAAACTGTCGGCATGAATAGTACCACATCACCGGCATACGCCATAGCCACGCCCAGTACCCTGGGTCTGGCACAACGGCACAGGCAACTGATTATTATCAAACAATTATTTATCTAATTGAAAAAACTTATTAGTTTGAGTGATTACTTATTTAATTTAATAAATAAAATTTATCATTATACAATGTGTCAATGTCATTATCACATGCCATTTTTAATTAAGTTGTTCTAGTAAGTTTTTGTAGATGTATGCTTAATATTTAATATTAATAACAACTGTTTTTTCCATCAGCTGACCATATGAAAACACAGGCTATAAAAATAATTTCTCATGTTTCAGTTGAACAGCCAGTCATTCCTTTCTGGGAGCTGCAGAGGAAATCTGCCAGTGAGCGAAAGCTGTCACTGTTGTAATCTTAGTGAAGGACACCTCCTTCTCCACCGCAGTCATCAGGGGACAGCCAGTTTGTTTTATTTGACATGTTGATCATATAAACATTATTATAGGAAAACTATGAGATCTAGATGCATGGCATTGACAATAGTTATTCCTACTATTGTAATACTTACAATAAGATGTTTCTAGGGTGGTCAATGATATATACCATGTGGACAACTCAATGATACTGGTCGATTTCGTTTTTTTGCATTTTTTACGATGTGAGCTTTTAGCATATGTCGATTCTCTGAACATTAGTACAGGAATACTATGAAACCTAGATGCATGGTATTGACAACAGTTATTCCTAGTACTGCTATGCATGCAATAAGATATTCATAGTATGGTCAGTGATATATACCATGTTGACACATATACTTTACAAAACGTGTTTTAGTTTTCCGCATTTTTCTCAGCATGGTATTTTAAGCATATGTCCAATGCGCCAAACAATTTAGCCAAAAACTATTCATGGTACAGTCATGAAATTTTCAACAGCTGTTCCCTGTATTCTGGGACATGCAATAACATAGTTTGGGGCATTAATGGATGATATGGGGGGGGCTAGTATCCAGGGACAATGTCAAAAGTGTGTCTTTACAAAATGTAGAATCGTATTATGATTGCTCATAAAAGTTGGCAAGTGCATACTAAATCACCCAATAACCCCTTATTGTATAAATTAACCATCTTAGTTGTCATACATTGCAAAATAATCATTGTGGGAATAACACATTTCTTTGAATTTTGTTTCTGGTAAATGTATGCTCAGTTGGTAAGGAATTGTCGGTTGCCGTGGTAACCATTATGCAAATGAGCTGTAATTTCACATTTTGACGTTTTCAGACACTAAACATGTTGTAAATTTGATCAAGATTCGTTGACTATTAAGGGAGATACAGCATATACCTGTTTTTTCAGGTAACTCCTACCCTTAAACAAAGCTGTTGGGCTTGACAATTTAACTAAACATTTTTTTTTAATATACTCTGTATGCTTGTATATGTGCCCGTGTGCAAGTGTACACACAATCATAATACTTAGATGTTATCAAGCTATGAACACAGAAACCGTGTTGAGGGTTTATACCCTCCCGTGGGGTACCTACCTAGCACATCGAGGTCAAAGTCCCTGTCTGCAACACCAGCAGGATTGCTAGCAATGCAGGTGTAGCGGGCCTGATCTGGCACTTCAGCCCTGATAATCTCAAGCTGGCGATTCTCGGAAAGTAGACGGAAGCGTGGTCCAAGAACGAGGGGTCGACCATCCACGAGCCACTTGATGTTTGGCTTAGGGGTACCACTGACAGCACAGTTGAGGATGATAGTGCGGTTGATAATCACCTGGGGGTTGCCTGGTGTGCTTGCATTGAGATCTATCTTTGGAGGCACTGTTACAACACACATCTCGTGATTATATACCATATCTTATACATGCATTTTATTCCAATTATCAAAATAATATTTATTATGTTTAGTTGTTTAAGACTTTTTATTTATTATTATTTTATTTGCTTTTCAAATTACTTATTCATTAATATTTCACTGTTTATTTATTTATAAAATTTTTCAGTATTTCTTATTTAAATGTAATTATCGACAATCTTGTCTTTTATATATTTTGTTTTAAGCTACTTTATATTTTCTAGATTCTCAGTGCATCTTCGTTTGTCCAGTTCACTTTTTATTCAAGTCTTAGCAACTTTTTGTTGTACAGTCAAACTAGTAAGTCAACGTCATCATACACTAGTGATTAGCTATGGTGACACAATGACATAAAGTGTACACCACTGCAATAAATGTCTGTGTAACTACCATATAACTTACCATGCACGTTGACATTGTAGCTGATCTTGTCTGTGCCAGCTTCATTCTCGGCACGACACTCATAGATGCCCGTGTCATTCACCTGCGCTGCCATGATCTTCAGGGGGCGTCCATCTTTCACTTTCAATATCTTGATGTGGGGGTTACTCAGTAGGTCAAGGGGCTTGCCATTCTTGAACCACTTGACCTGGGGCATGGGGATGCCGATGGCGGGACACTCGAGCACAAGGGGGGTGTTAATAACGACCTTTGGGGTGCGGTCCAGGTCTTCTTTGTCAATGAAGGTTGGCACTGCACACAGAAGGATATCAGGCTAATGATGTCAACTAATTTAACAAGATTTAACAATGTTGCCATTCAAGACAACAGCCAAGATGGCAAGTGGACAAGGAAGCCGTTGGCTTATCAAGATTTTTGTTTTTGAACGTATTCATGCTGCTAGCATTTACACAATCTGTAGATAATTTGTTCCATTCATGTATTGTCCTCTGTGAGAACGAGTACTTTCTGATATCTAATCTACACTAATCCTTTACTAACATTACTTTGTGTCCTCTGGTTCTATTATCTTTCTTAAGTGAGAAAAGAATATTTTATAAATACTTTTACTGTGTGATCAAAGGTAAGGTCTTATACATCTTCATAACCAGTCCTTAGGATCGCTCAAAGCACTTCACACTACATCCTGTGTCAGACCTATTTCTTCCAACATCAACTTGACTTCTGTGGGAAGCATTCAGCCACGCTTAAATTACTGTGCAGACTATTCATTCACATATATTCAACACAGTCTACAGCCAGGTACTCATTTATAAAGCTGGGGGAATTGAGGCAAAGTGGAGTGAACAAAATTGCCCAAGCTTTGAAATGGCAGCAAGAGGATTCAAATTGACGACTGAGAGTGTGATGTTCTAATCACTGTGCTGTTGCACCCCACTGATACAAAAATTTAAATAATATGAATTCCCTTCTATACACACTAAGCAACATTGCTACATTGGACAATTAAAAGAACTTTTATAAACTTTTTTAACCAATACATTTCTTTTACACTTAAAAAATGTATGCAATAATGTTGTATGTCGTATTTTATTGAGTGCTTGTTTGACACCGAATTGTTACTTGAAAACATTTCTTATTGAAATATCTCTATATCAAATTATCAAAGATACAATGCGTACTTTGGTTGAACGTAGTCTTGCTGTTAACCCCACAGCACCACAGCAGAAATAAATCACTGTCCACTCACCATGCACTTCCAGGTCAAAGTTGACACTGTCCTCCCCAGCATCATTCAATGCAACACAGCGGTAATTGGCTGCATCCGACACACGTGCGTTCTTGATGCGCAGCTGCCGTCCATTGGCTGTTACTGCGATGTTGGAGTAGCGGATAACATCGAGCAGGACATCGTTACGCAGCCACTGTATCTGTGGCACTGGGATGCCACTGACAGGACAGTTGACGACAATCGTGTTGTTCACTACCACCTTGGGGTTCGTGTCGATAGCGCCACGGTTAATCAGGGGTGGCACTGAGGGTAAATGCAACGTCATGTGACAAAACTGACACAATCGTTGAGCAAATAATAAATATTTCTTAATTAACTGCCCCAACACCAATTTATGTGTCAATATTATAGCTGCATTTATTTTTTTAGGCAAAGTACTGACTGTGGAGACACAGAGTATTTGTAAAAAAAAAAGTGGCCGATATATGTAAACAAAGACTGTTCGTTTCCATATATCTGCCACTGTCTGTAGACAGTTACACATTCATACAACTTATATGATATATCAGAATTCAAAGTGCCTTCAAAATTAAATGCCACCAAAAGATACTGCAAAGCTGGTTCTGTCACTTTATAAATTGCCTTAACTGAAATATTTGGGCCAAGAGGCACAGAAGAGACAAAAAAGACAAAACTGGAAGGAATAAAGGCAGGGAAAAGAAGCAGAGACAAATCACAACAAAGATGGGAGACAGACATCACACACGTCATCGGAACAGTGATAGTGACTAGTAGAATGGCTGGAGTAAGACATCGGTTTCACAGAGATTTAAGCAATGACATCTTGAAGAAAATATGCAAATTAAACAAGTAAGGACACTCACCAAGGACATGAAGGTCGTAGAACTTCTCTGTCTGGCCAGCCTTGTTCGTCGCACGACAAGAGTACCGGCCAGTGTGCTCCACTTCTGCACCGTCTATCAGCAACCTCCAGCCATTGTCGAGAACAAACACCTTACTGGTGTTGTGCGTGATTGGCGTTTCCTCTTTGAACCACATAACTTTAGGTATGGGAATACCAGTGGCAGGGCAGGAGAGGGTGATGGACTTGTTGATCATGACCTTTGGCACAGACAGGACATCCGAGTTCTCTATGCCCGCAGGCACTGCACAGAAAGGCGAGAATATAATATTGAATGAATGAATGAACTTTATTCAGTCACAACAAAGTTCCATAATACAATAACATGACAAGTGAATAGATTAGTGTGACTTAGGAGATCCATTAAAAACACAAAATGGTTTGATAACAAAGACCATCTAGTGTAGAATATTAAATACCATATACAAATTAAATGGTGCAAAAAAATAACAAAGTAAATGTGACATTACATGTCAGTGTTATATAAACAGCTGTAATTATTAAGATTAAATGACAAATAAGATATATTATTAATACAAAATTATGTATAGTGAAATGCACAGCTCAACTATATATTACAAGGTGAGTGTGACTAAATACATTAGAGTTGTATAATTACATGAGGGTTATTAATAATTATATAGATACCAGTTAGATATTGTACATTGTCAAATATAAATGTTGAGAAATGTTGGTACGTGTACACAAGAACTCAGAAATATATTGGGTATTACACAAAGACTAATGAAAGGATACACAATACAGGATGTATGCAATGTCAGATTTGTCTTTGATGACCTGTACTATGAGAACAAGTAAATAATGCATAAAAGTATCCAACATAATAGAACAAGAATTAAGGATATTTCCTATGACCACCTTAATGTTTTGTATGGCAAACCTGGCCTGCTCTTTTTTAAGTGCCTGAACCACAGAGCTCTGGTCTTAAAGCATTCCAACAATGTAGTGCCTCGAGAAATATATTTTTTGAGGAACAAAACCTAAAAGAATCAGGCTCACTCACCCAGAACTTCAAGTTCAAAGTCAATGGCTGCTTTGCCAGCTGCGTTCTCCCCAACACATTTGTAACTGCCTGTGTCCGTGGTGTCAGCGACAGAGATTTCCAGTTGTCGCCCGCTGTCCAGCAGACGCATATTAACCTCATTCTCAGGATGTAGTCGTACACCCTCCTTGAACCAGATGATCTCCGGCTGGGGGGTGCCCGTGATGGGGCATTCAATGACGACAGGATTTTCCGCAATCACAGAGATGTTTGTGTTCAGCAGGCTACCGCCCTCACCCCCTCCCGGATTCACAGACGGGGGTACTGAGAAAGACGACAACAACATAGTTTAATCAGATTTTTTAAAGCAAGTTAGGATTCTATTTAGACATTCTATGGAACACAGAACATCATATGTTGCTTGTCCAAAAATCAACTGAATGACGATGAAAAATCATGACGTCAATTCTACTTTCTTCCAGTAACATATTTGTGATGTGATCTATGAAAACCCTTCACATGGTGCACATTAAAATTTTTTATATTTTGTTCTTTTATTACAGCTGATTATTTGGGCTTTCAAAAACTGTTTACAGATCTTCTGTATCTTGACCAGAACCAAAATTATGTTGGAATAAAGAGCATGCCTATGCGAAAATGAATATGCAGAAAACAGGGTTTAAAGATTGAGCAAAATATAATGGCTTTATTGATGTGTTCTTCTGTGTTTACATGAATGACAGCTGCATTAACACCCAACAACACATCATAATGTATATATTATATAGCATAGATTACATGGTCCACAGTTCACTGCAATTGTGTTCATTCACTTTTTTTGAGACACTTCCATGCCCGCACCCAGTGCAAGGACATTTATGTGATGGGGTGGACACTTCACTGTCAGTATCACTTTCTGTACTCTCACTTGGCACAGGCCTTTCAGGAAGTGGACACACCAAGTCCTGTTTGTTTATCGACACATACTCCCGGATGGCGTTGTACAGATACCATTGGCACTTCATGTCCAGTCCTTTTGGTTGGATCTTGGTGGGCATGTCATCTTTGGACAGAACAGTGGTGTCAACTTTCATCAAGTCCTGAAACAATGTTTCTGTGTCACAGTACTGTTGCAGCTTAACACCAGTTGTGTTGTTCTTGAAGTGGAAGTGGTGATGTATCTTTATGTTGTGCACTTTCTAGAAATATTGTCCCAGAAAGGTTGACCTGTCATGCATCGAACCAACGCAGTGCCATCTTCATGTCCAAGAAAACATCCAACGTTGATTTCTAGGGTGCTTGTCTTGAAGAGAGTCCACCTTTGTTCACCTGAATGTCTGCTTGATCAAGCCAAAGCACCAGTTAAATGACAACTTAGTGTGTTTCGTCAGGAAATTCATGATGTAGTGACGCCAACTACAGCGGAAGTTGTCGGCTGCTATACGTTGTTTTTCAATCTCAAGAGCGGGCAGCGGCGAAAGAATAACAGCGATATCATCAAAGACAGAAGTATCTGTTGCTGAAACATAACACTGGAGTTTAATAAAAATATTGGCACAATCACACAGTTTGTACAAGCACACAAACAATGACATAGCATAGGCTTTGAGATTGATATTATCAACTTTGACATTTCAAAATAACTTGTTTAAAAAGCTGCAGTAAAGCACGGAAAACAATTAAAAAGCAGAAACTACATACTTCTTTTTCTTAAAAAGAGGTAACAAATATATACTAATATTATCATTAGTACCTTTGCCAATTTCGCTACCAGCTTCGGTGTCATCGTGACCAATGCCAGTGGTTGCCATGTCCACAGCTGCAGCTGTCAGTTTCGTCAGATCTTCAATATCACTTTCCAAGTCGTGAAATGTGTCATCGTCTGAGTCACTCGCGTGTCCAGACGTAAAGTAATCCAATATCACATCATTTCTTGCGTTAGGGTTGGCATCGCAGTATATATTAAGTCGTCTAGCATCGTTCATAAACGCCGCAACTTTTGAACCTGGCAAATGTATGGGTGCCGCCATCTTGGATTTACAAATGTAAACACAGCGGACGGTAAATTCCACATTGTAGCTACTCTACTTAGCCAAGCGTTAAAAAATAACTACACATACGTATTCATGATATATATAGATCAACGAATACTATCATACATGTCACTGATGTTTACACTAAAGAATATCGATACAATTTGCGAAATGCAGCAGTGCTTCGAGCTCACGTTAATCCTGCAGATTTTCGCTGCGCAGTAGTAATACGTATGTTAATGAGAGTGCACATTGATACAAACAGATTGGCTGGGCTGTGCTCTTTTAAATGATATGTGAAAAGTCGCAGCCCAAATAGAACGAAAGTTATGACGTATTGTGTGTACCTACGCAGTCGAGTTCGAGTCGGCGAATTTGTGTCAATAATGCTGAGAGGGGGTAGATTAAAACATGTTTATTACAAAAAGTTCTTCGTTTTTCTTAATAATACTTCGACATTTGAGAGATAAGATATCAAACATCAAACATGATAATGGAATTAAAATGTCATTTGAATTTTATTTTTATTTTGGACTATTTTGCATGTATCTCATTATGAAATCGTGCACCATCCGAGGGGTTTTCCCAGATCACATCACATTTGTTCCAATCACCAACACATAAAACATAAATGAAAGATTTGTACGAACTAACTGCACATCTTGATCACCACTAACAAGACGATTTTCTTTTGAACCATTTATTAAAGTTTACTCACATCAGCATTGCTTTCTTTAGAAACTGAATTCTGGGAATTAGTTCTTATGTTCGCCAGACGGTATCGCCAACCGATGGCTGCCGAAACATTAAAGTGAGTAAACTTTAATAGTTGTGTTCAGAAAAAAATCTTTATGAAGTTATTCTCTTCCAAATTGAAAATTGTTACCATTACAAAACTGATGCTCGATCACTCACCATGTACATCTAGATCAAAGTTCTTTTCGGTCTGTCCAGCAAGATTACTTGCAACGCAGGTGTACCGAGCAGTGTCAGCAACAAGTGCTCCATATATAATCAGTTCCCTGCCATCATCCAGCACCACAATTCTGTCACCAATGTCGTCGGATGTCAACTCCTGCCCGTTCTTGTACCATGTGATCTGGGGTGGGGGGATGGCATCCACAGGACAGTGCAGCTTCACAGTGCCATCTCTCACTATCTGGGGATTTTCTGGGATGTTATTGGTGTCCTCAGGCTCAATGTTACCATCCTTGTCAACGAATCTTGGTGGTACTGAAACGTCATGTTCACACCAGTTACGTTACAGTTTAAGTAATTTGGTCATTGCTTAAAACTTAAGACAGTTATCACAGCTGTTATGAGTAGATCCAACAAAAACATTTTCAATTTTCAACTCACAAGTGGACAATAAGTTTTACTATAATAGTAATCAAGGTTCAATTCAATGCCGGACCCCAAATAGTTCCGAATCTGAGAGTCTGGTTGGCCCCCAAAAGGTAAGGTAAGATGATGGAACAGTTGCCTGATTATATCGCGAAATGTGATGTGCCAGGCAGCCAGAGAAAACACCATGGATGTAATAATAACTGTAGGGATGGTTGCTTAGCATTGGTTCAGCATGCTACAAATGGATTATCGGGAGAAACGCCCAAGGCCAAGGGCACGTAGGTTGTGTTTTGACGATCAAATTACACATTTGCTTGGGATCAGCATTTCAAATTCATACAACTACTCAGTCCTCTGCCAGAGTCAAACGCTTTGTTGACTGATATTCTTCCTACACCTTTATTATTTAATGTTTGTAACTGATGATAATGTGACTGATTGGTGAACGAAATATGCACCTGAAGTTCTGCGAAGTTCTGACAATGAGGTTTTGTCACTCAAAGGTATTGTTTTCTCAGCTGTATTTTTTTTATGTTTTGGGGTTGATAATTATTCTAGGCTTTTGTATTTATTTTTCACTTGTAATACTGTCACAAAGATTTCAGAACTTCACAGCTAATTTTCAGTGGGAAATAAAAAAATTTCATCCCTGCCTTGGTTGTTCTTGTCCTTACAACTGCTTCACAGCATGTGAAGTCTTAATAAGATAATAAGATGTCTCACTCACGGAACACCTTCAGATCTATGCCGTGTCTCTCCTTGCCAGCAACATTAGTTGCCTCACACACATAGTGGCCAGCATCCTCCCCCTGCGCATGATCCAGCTGCAATGATCCGTCATTGGTGATCATGATCCCCAGCTCATTGCCAGTGATCCGTCTGCCATCCTTGAACCAGGTGATCACTGGTTTGGGCGTGCCCGTGGCAGGACATGGCAAGATCACCCTGTTGTTCTCAATGATTGTTGTGTTGGTCGGAGTTGTGTCAGGGATTGAAGGCGGCTCTGACAATGGAATAATATTTATCGCCAGTCATTATCTTGAGAAGTGCACGTTTGATGACTTACAAGCTGTGAAAGTAACATGGATAAAATATCTAACACAAAAGTTAGTTCTATAGCACCGTATCGTCCTTGAAACCATTCAAAGCGCTTCACACTCTAAAAGACCTGTTCATTCCAACACCAGCTCAACTTCTCTGGGAAGCATCAGCCACACTGCAATTACTACAGACTATTCATTCAAATAATTCCACCACTGCCAGGTATACATTTATACCATACAGCTGGGTTACTGTTTAACTTTGTTGCTTGAAATAATTTTCGTTGAGGGTAACAATGAAGGAGAACGTCTTCAAGGAGTTTCATGCTGCTGAAAATCAAAGACCAATAGAAAAATACAAAGCTGTGCAACAGTAGATAGCCTTACCATGCACAACTAGGCTGATCTCTGTGGAGGCAATGCCTGCAGGGTTTTCTGCCTGGCATGTGTATTTGGCAGTGTCGTCTAGCACAGCCTTCTCAATGAAGAGAGAGCCAGACTCCTTCATCTGGTAGTTGTGACTGATGTCAAAGAAGTCAATGTTGTGACGGTCCTTCATCCATGACATCACAGGTGGTGGGTAGCCAACATTCTCACAGTCAAGGGTTACCTCATCACCCACTAGCACTATCAATGAGGCCTGGCCTTCACTCGTTATGCGTGGTGGAACTGCACAGAATCACATGCATCATAGTTCATTGTTGATTTCTCATCGGTGACAACATGGAAATGTGATGAATCTCATAGTATGACTTTGTGTCATAACCTTACACATAACATAACTACAGGATTTTGTTTTCCAATACAGAAACAAGGTCTCCATAGCTCCTCCACGTATTTATCCATATGTTGACAACTTTAGAATTGTACACAACTATTTGAACCTGCCTAACCCTTGGGTTTTGACATGCCTGTGTTCTCAAAGATTTTGGTAAAATAGTAGTCTTTGTATTAAAACTCCATCCTCAACTGATTTAGCCTGTCACAAATCCAGTTCGTTGATGTCCAAATATGTAGTGTGTGAATAGTCTATGTAACTTCCGCAGTCGATTTAATAAAAAAGCCAATTTTTTTCAAATCATCAAAACAATTGACGTTAATCGTTAGATCTGGTAAGGCTCAAAATTGTGGATATCCAAATTGGTAAATACTTTGGGTCAATGCCAATCATGAGAGTGATTTCGATCCTCTCGCTGATCACATGACAAAGTAACAAAATTTCACCAAGGGTGAAATTAATGAGTTTTCAGCGTTTCCATTTTCACTTCAATTAATGTTTGCCCAAACATTAAGTTTTTTTTAGTTTGCCTGATACAAAAGTTGCACAAATGAGCTAGCATGTTGCAGTGGATACTAGATGGTTTGATTTTTCGCAAATTGAGTTTGAAATGAGACCAGCGAAAAAATCTAATTAAGGAGGAACCCAAGATATTTGCACAGACATACCTTGTACAACAAGAGTCATAGCCTTTGTGGCAACACCTGCAATGCTTGTGGCGATGCATTCATAAACACCTCCATCATCCGTCTGAACACGGTTGATCCGCAATGCCCCATTGGGCAGGAATACAACCCCGCGGTCAGTACGGGTCAAATTCACCCCGCTCTTCCTCCAATGTATCATTGGGGGTGGCACCCCAATTGCCTCACATGGTAGCTGTACCGGGTTGTTGACAATGACAGTGAAATCATCATTGGTCGTAGCAATTCTGGGCGGCACTGAAATATGATGGACCGTAAGTTTCCATGTATAATACGCATTTTTCTCCTTCATTTTTTACTTAAAAGTCCGGGTACGTATTATACATGGTGATAGGGCTAAAAAAAATTTCTCCGACCAGATATGGATAACGCTACTGGAACACTAGTACTATGACGTCAATGAGCGGGAAGTGTACGCAACCGGGAGTGTCGCTGACCAGGAATAACTTGTAAATTGATGCTTTGTTCAGGATGGTCCAGAATGTTCTGCTTTCTGAATTTTAACCCATTTTCCAGAAATAACTTTGCCAGAATATAGTGGTTTATCACAACACGAGGAAATGTAAAATCTATATAACCAAATAATCAGTGATCACAGAACTTACTCCATATACCACATCAAAAGTGCTTTGAGCATGGTATTATTGTAATACTTGCACTATAATAAATTCATAGCTGCTACTTACGTTGCACAAACAGCGTGACTCGTTTTTCTTTCGATCCAGCATGGTTGATAGCTGTACACACATATGTGGCTGTGTCTTGTGTTTTCACACTGAAGATATCCAGACTTCCATCTTCATTGATGAAGTAGTGTGGATCTGTGTCAGATATACGAACCCCGCCTTTTGTCCATATGATCTTTGGCTTTGGGTCGCCTTCGACGTCACAGGGCAGTTGGATGGTGCTGCCCTCATTGGCCGTGAACTCTGTTTCACCCTCTTTGATGCTAGGTGGCACTGCAGTAACACAAAGGTAAAATATCACCACAACACAGTGGCGGAAACTTTAACAATTCTCAAGTCACATTTGAATTAAAGTGTGCATCTTATGGATAACAAACTGAAACTGTATGAGGCGTTATGAACGTACGTACACATATACATACATAACACAAATGCAACATACACACAAGTACATACATAACACACACACAAACATACATAACACACATGCATGCATGCCCACATGCTCACTCACTTAAGTCACCTACGCACCCATGCATGCACGGGCACACACAGATAATATTTCATCACAGGATTAGGAAGATAGGTGTAAATCCATTGTAATCTTTGTTCTTTTTGACACGCCATTCTACTGAGAGTGCACAGGAAGAAAGCAACATATGAACACGAGGTCTCCCACCTTGTACATCCAGCTTGGTGACGTATGTGGCATTACCGCCAACATTTGTTGCCAGGCAGACAAACTCTCCCTCATCTTCTACTTGCACATTATGGATGATCATATTGCCATTGCCATCATCCTCAATACGCTCATGGTTCCCTGCTAGTTCTCCATCCTTGATCCACATGATGCGTGGCCATGGGTTGCCTTGCAGCACTGTACACTGCATCTTCAC
The DNA here is from genome assembly GCA_033239005.1 of Lamellibrachia satsuma. Taxonomy (NCBI): domain Eukaryota; kingdom Metazoa; phylum Annelida; class Polychaeta; order Sabellida; family Siboglinidae; genus Lamellibrachia; species Lamellibrachia satsuma. The sequence continues at coordinate 2,633,944 of BSQZ01000017.1, forward strand.
TGTACGGCCAACAATTGTGGATACTCTGGGGTTAGTGTACTGAATCACCGGACGAACTGAAAAAGCAGCGATGCCACATATTAGAAAGTTTATAGGTATTGCTGTGTTTGATGATTTTATAAATCCTGTCTGCAGTAAGAAGACAAAAGCTGACATGGTATGGCCATGTCACGATGTCCACTGGCCTGACATAAAACATCATCCAAAGAATAGACAGGGGTTGATATCCATGAGACACAAATGGCAGCAAGGCACTGGCAAAGGGGGAGACAGATTGTCAGATCATCAGCAGAGGTGACCAAATGAATATCCACAGTCACGGGATAGATGAGGTGAGAATAAAGAATGCAGGATGAAATGCAGAGACAAACCTATGCCTGTGACTGTGATGAAGGCAGACACCTCCTGACTTCCAAACTCATTCTGCACGCGACATGTGTACATGCCTTCATCCTCCTTCTGAATGCCTGCAACCAACAAAGTCCTGTTGTAATAGATCATTTCAAACCAGTGATGTCTGACACTACACGTATGCGTAATTCACTGCTGCAACATTTTTATCTTATTACATGACATTTATTTATTTGTTTTATATTCAATGTTATTTTATTTTATGATATTACATATGTCATGGTGCTATTTCACTAACATTTCTTATGGTTCTTGATTATATTTACAAGCCCATTTTAGCTATTTAAAAAAAAATATTATATACAATACTATGATATTATATTATTTACCACAATGTACTATTTTAAATAGATTCTCTGTAACATGCTGTGAACTGTATTGGATGTGGCGATACACAAAATAAATAGTGTTATTACAGTTATTATAAAATTACAGACAATTAGCTTATGAGAGAATGGGGTTAATATATCAAAACACTGTACTGGCCAACATGGCCTGTGACTTGTGGGGACTGCAGGACTGACAGAAGATTCACGGGCCCAAGGCCTGCTACAACAGTCCATTGAGAAGCACACCATTGATGAAGAGGGTGCCAGATCTGAGCATGGTGAACCTGTACTGGAAGTCAATGGGTTTTCCGTCAGCTCTTCTCCACAGAACCTGAGGCGGTGGCAGACCAGAAGCATCGCAAGGCAGGGATGCGTTCTTCAGGATGTCAATGCCGACGCTACTTGGGGCATTGGTGATGACAGGTGCAGCTGAAATTTAACCAGAAGCAGTAGTCACATTTTTATATTTAGTAAGTAAATCATCATTTAAAACTAAAACTACTGTATCAATCAAGTCATTTAGCACCAGGGCTGGATCAAATTCCATATTTGTACTTGATTATAGGCATTCTCGTCCAGCACATTGAACAGAAATCCATGGAAGACCAGCATTTACATTTGTTGACTGCCTAAAAGAAGATGTGGGACTGAAGCTGGTAGAGTTGCAAACAGCAATGATGGACAGAGGTGTCTGTAGCCAGATGGTTGAGCCAGCTCAACCCCAATGGCCGACATGAGTGAGTGAGTCATTCATGTGTGTCACATGGTGGAAAAGCAGAAAGTGCATACATCCGACTTGTAGGATGACACTGCCAGTGGCTGTGCCAGCTTCGTTGGTCGCCACACACTGGTACTCGCCGGCGTCCATCTCCTGGGTGCCATCAATGAACAGTTCTCCCGCTTCGTTGATCTTTATGTACGGCAGTCCTTTCATCTACAACATACACACACTGTATCAGCGGCCAGGAGGCAAACCATGCTACATGTCAAGGCGTGGCCAGGAAAGATACGGTCACAAGACAACAGGATTTTGTCTTGGGCAGAGTTAGCACTAACACTGTTCCAATACATTGTCATGTTTCTTGAAACATTGTTCACACAGGTTTTCGACATTGACTCAATTTGGTACCACATGTATCAATGACAGTTTTGGGTGTAAAGCCAGAATACTTTGGAAAACTCCAAGTGCTTACTGTAGATAGTTACCCACCTACTAATGTGATCTTGGGCAAGTTTTGATTAGGGGCTGCTAGTGCTTTGATTTGCAGAAGGGAAACAGTGCGATATCTCTGTTACCCAACTGAGGTAATGTCAAAAACCTGAATTTGTTATTTCTCCACATCAACATAACAGCCATATATAAAAGTGTGACAAGTGCCATACCTCAAATGCACCACGGTACCAAGCGATTGTTGGTGGTGGAATACCATCTACGGCACACCTCAAAGTAGCAGTTTCCCCATTGTTCACAAGCACCACGCTGTTGGGATTTCTGATCCTAGGAGCAACTGCAGCAAGAAAGCACAGCTCTCAATACTCAGTGTTACATTACAACCAGCCTACTTATGGGGCTAACGTTAAGTAGTTTTACAGAATTATGGCCTATCTAAAATATTCCAGGTAAATTACACAGGGGAATTGTGTGAGTCCAGGTAAACTTTGTCATGTGTGAAATCAGGTATCATAAAATGGACCAAACAAACACCTATCCATATGAAGCATAATTTTGCATTCCTTTTGCAAGATAAATATGTAGATGAGTTTTATACTACATAGTACAAGGACATCAGGAAACTTTTTAATCTACCTGGTTGCACCCATTGTAATACGGTGCCACTTTTAGCAGAATGGTTCCTGATTCAAATTCAGATTATGAATCGAATGGTGTGCTTAAATCGAATGGTGAGCTTAAAATGCAATAACACCAGTTTGAATATATTCTCTCATCTAGCTTTTCATGGTAGTGGTTCACGTCTAAAAGTTTTAATTATATATTGTCACAATTCAAACTTGATGCCACGACCTTCTGTAATATGAACACTAATTATTTTTATAATCTCATTCAAAACCACTATCAAGATGGGCTGGAAGTTTCTTTTGCAAAGGATGTGTTGTACAATATAGCGAATGCTTGTAGCACTTCTTTTTTAATCAAACACGAGTTGATCTCATTGCTCTCTGTTTTATGTACACAGTAAACATTGTTTTAACTGAATTGTACACATTGTAGTACGAATAAGTATATTATTATTATATATGCAACATCACAATATATGCTAAACATCCCAGTGGACAAAGGTGTTTGAAATTACATCTTTTTAACCACTTTTCAAATTAATTTGTCACCTTTTGCTCTGACGTGGAGATGCAACCCAAATTCAATGTGCAATGGGTAAATGAGTAAGTTCATTATGGCGTAAATGATGTGTATTTACCAATGTAGTTGAGAGTGGCAATGCCTGATCCCGTGCCGGCGGAGTTGGTAGCGACACATTCGTACTCTCCCGCATCTTTCTCGTCCAGGTTATACATGCGCAGCAAGCCGTTCGGTGAGTAGCGCACCCTTTCTGTGATTGGCAGCACTTCGCCATTCCTCCTCCACACATATGTTGGCTCAGGGTAAGCCCGTGATGTGCAGGTGATGTTGATGCTGCTGCCTTCAACAAAGCTCTGTACCTGGGGCACAGGCATGACAATGGGCGACCCTGCAACAAGTGCAACATATTTACATGGTATGTTAAAGTTAATGTACAATCGTCTTCATTGGATCATGCACTGATCTGTAAATACTTTCCAGAAAGTGATCTTTGTATGTCATAAAACTTGCTTATTTTTAATAATAAGATTTTTATTTCACACAATAAGCAGGATGTACATAGAATTTTATCTAAAATGGCAGACATGTATTTTTTTAAATATTAACACATGAAAGATCATGACAGTAATGGATATTATTTTTAACCAACAGCGAATATCTGTGAAAGAGGTGAACTTACTCTGTATGATAAGCCAGACAAGATCATCAGTTTGTCCACCCTCATTCTCTGCCCGGCAGATGTATGGACCCTCGTCCGACTCCTTCACTTTCCTGATGCAGTGAAACACATTCAAAATAAGCTTTCAAAGATAACGTTCTATTTGTTACATACAACCTTCGTATTTAGGAAGATTTAACAAGATTGCCACCCAAAGCCATAAGCTCTAGATGGCAAGTGGACAAGGAAAATTTAACAAGATTGCCACCCAAAGCCATAAGCTTTAGGTGGCAAGTGGACAAGGAAGATTTAACAAGATTGCCACCCAAAGCCATAAGCTCTAGGTGGCAGTGGACAAGGAAGATTTAACAAGATTGCCACCCAAAGCCTAAGCTCCAGATGGCAAATGGACAAGGAAGATTTAACAAGATTGCCACCCAAAGCCATAAGATCTACATGGCAAGTGGAGAAGGAAATCTTTGGATTATCAAGAGTCCAACAACTGTTTTCTCTATATGTAGTGTGCCTTTATCAGGTACCTGTCAATTTAATTCTTGAACATGTTCATACTGCTAGCATTCACACAATCAGTAGATAATTTTTTCGATTCATTTTTCATCCTCTGGGAGAATGAGTATTTTCTCATATAAAATCTACACTGTTCTTTTAGTAACGCTATTTTGTGCTTTCTAGTAATTTTTTTCCCATACATGATACTAATACTAGTAGTGAAAACACAAGTGTTCATACCTGTTATACAAAACATAGCAAGAAAATTATTTAATGGATAGACATTCTGTTTTAGGGGAATTTTGACGTAGTTTTCACCTCTCAAGAAACAATGTTTTGTCTTCTAATATTTCAACTAACTCCCTCGGTCTATGGTCCGCCAATGAAGACTAAGAGAGTTAGTCAAAATATTTGATGACAAACCACAATCTCATGAGGTAAAAACAATGTCATAACAAAACATGTCATGACATTTCATACATAAAACAAATACAGAAACTAGATTGATTTTTTTGTACATGCAGAGAAAGATTTTGGGAACAAGCATGTCCATGAATGGGAAGGTCTTGCAGCAACTGAATATGCACATACCGTATGAGCATTGAGCCATTCTGGAAGAGTCTAGCACGTGGGAAGCTGAGTGGATCAAAATCTCCTGACGGCTTCAACCAGGTGATGTTGAATGGCACAGTACTCCTTGCAGTACATGCAAGCACTGCAGAATCACCAGGAAGTACAGAGACGTTTCTTGGAGCCACAATTGTTGGCGGTGGATCTGTTGGAAGAACAAACACACTTTGAGGCTTCACCCAACAGAGGACTATAGAATACTTTGGCTTAAAATTCATATTCAATCCATAACATTACATTTAGTCCAAACATCTGCAATAGCAAAAAAATTTTAGAACTATCTTATATCTTACGAACTGATGCTAATCACGGACTGATAGTAATCACGGACTGATGCTAATCACGGACTGATAGTAATCACGGACTCGTGGAAAAATTTCTGCATTTTATTTGCAAATAACTGAGTCACAGTGATAATTTTATATATACGCTGTATTCTGTTTTAAAAATCTGCACATATGCCCTTTTATATATCACTATACAGGTCCTTATTTTATTTATTTATATACAAAAATGCTTGCTCTACTATTTTAAATTGTATTTAATGTTTGATAAAATTTTTTGTACTCATGTGTAATATTTAATCTCTATGGTTGTAAATCAAATAAAATGATTCCGTTGACCCAATGGCATGCTGCACTGCTCGACATATAAGAAGTTAAGTGACATACCTTTCACATCCAGGTATGTAGTGGCAACAGACGCGCCTGCAGAGTTTGTGGCATTGCAGATATAGTTGCCCTCTGAGAGACTGCTGGCATCACGGATGGACCAGAGTGCATCAGCTGACTCTCTACCAAGACATACAGTGTTGTTATTTATAAAATTACACGTGTTCATTCCCAACCTATTTGGAAAACCTGAAAGTATTTAATAAATGAAACAATAATGCTGGTTCTTGATATAGTGCTTTATAAGTAAATAATTAAAAATCAAAGTGCTTCAAATTAATAGTAAGCTTGCAACAGAAAGTGATTTATCAACATAGTATCAGACACAGTACATGGGTAGAATGAATTAATATTACCATTTTTTTTAATATTACTATTTTGTCTTAAGATGATTGTTTCCTATTGACCTAACAATAAGAGGGAGTGAATTTCAAAGAGTTGGTGGCTCTAGTTCCAATGTTTGTTTCAACTTTGGGAACAAAAAGTATATCAGTACATTATGATTTACCTGAAGAACATCTTGGTACCAAGTTTCTTTCCCTCATGGAACCACTGAACGGAGAAGGGTACAAGACTGTAGACAGAACAGTTGAGAATAGCGGTCTTGTCGTAGAAGCCTCTCGTCACTTTTTTCATTGTCAACACTGGGCGTTTCGGTTCAGCCGAATTGATCGCAGTAGATGTTGTTCTTTGGAATGTAAATCCTTGGTCATCTGTGCCTATTACCTGTCAATGACAGTTACTAGCAGTTAAAACTCTATCCTCAATTCATTTAGCCCATCTCGAATCAGGTTCATTGGTGTTCAAATCTGTGGTGCGTGAACGGTTTACATAATATGTGTAGTTGGTTTAATAATAGATTGCATGATTTTGTCAAAATCATTGAACCATGTCATGGTTTCATTAATAATTAAAGAATGAATCTGCTGTCCACAGTATAATGTATTTCATCGAATGTGATCTAAACAAGGCAAGCTTCAAAGTCTGAAAATGCCATGTAGAGAAAAACACGAAAAACCAAATATGTTTTGTAAAGTTTACATGTTTTGTGAGATTTGTGGACTAGGGCATGCTATAAAGTACACATTTTCAAGAATTTGTAATCACAGTTTTACAAGGTAACTTTCTGTTGGGCTGCACAAGATATCAACATTTATGAAAATTATATCATCCAAAAAGTACTAAGTTACTGATTTTTGGGTAGCACCTACTCTTAAAACAGTAATTAATTTGTTGCCTACAATATAAAGTATTTCAACCAAAGTGATCTAAACAAGGCAATCTTCAAAGTCTGATCATCGGATGCATGCGTACCTTGAGGAAAAAGAAGTTGTTTGGCGGCATGAAGGCAGTGATATTGTAGAGATATGGACTGGATGCATTGTAGACAATGGGTACTTCAAGCAGCGTGTCTCCGTGCAGGTTGAGCAGCTCTAGGTTGGTAAGCCGACCGGGAGGGGCCAGATCAGTGACGTTTACCAGCAGATATGTTGGCACACCTAAACACACAACATAGATAAAATGTAAGTTCTTATATAGCACGGTAACCAGTCCGTGGGACTGCTCAAAGTGCTTTACACTTCACGCCCTAGCAGACCAGTTCATTCCAATGCTAACTCAACTTCTCTTGGAAGCATTCAGCCATGATACAATTACTGCACAAATACTATTCATTCACATATCCACCACTGTCTATAGCCAGGTACTCATTTGTAAAGCTGAGTGAACTGGAGCAACGTAGAGTGAATGAAATTGCCCAAGCTTCGAAACAGCAACAATAACATTCGAAAACAGGTATCTCGACTGAGAGTCTGACGTTCTAACCTAAACGCCACCGCACCCCCCCCCCACACACACCTAGTGTGTCAACCAGCATTTTATATTAAAGGTATAAAGTGTGATTATTATTATCATAAAATCATGTTGTATGGTATGAACAATGTCTATTCTAACATCTTGACTGCCCAAATGTGTTCATGAACCACAACTTTTAAATATAATTTTAATATTTTCTGTTTAAGAATATCAACCTTGCTATGTAATGTAAACATGATATGCAAGTCGAAATGTTCAAATTAAACAGATAACAACCAAATTATATGAGTTATACAGAGCTCTGTAGTTTATACTATGTAACATGATATAATGGTAAAAACAATCAGATTTTGAACATTTAAATTCTTCTTTATTCAACTATACTGAGGTTCAAACAATTATTTATTCAACTATACTGAGGTTCAAACCATTATTTATTCAATCATACTGAGGTTCAAACCAATATTTATTCAACTATCTGAAGGTTCAAATCATATGAGGTGTTTACTAACAATAGAGATTTATGCATAACTAGTTGTGCACTTTGACACTGTTTTAAAAGCAGACAGCCCCATTAAAATTATGATTTGAAGGGAAAAAATTTGCTACATTCCAATCGTTTATGATGACTATCAACTATGTTGACTATCAACTAAATTTGCAGTATCAGGCATGCATGCACTGAATTGATTGAAGCATGAAATGAAAATGGTATGTTAGAAATGATCTTAAAAGTAATGAGCCACTTCAGAATTTAACAGCTACAAAAGTGCAATTAGCTCTTAGATGCAGACCTCCTGGGACTTGAGACTTAACACCCACCAACAAAACAAAATGTAGCCAGAGTGCTTAGCATTGCCACCCACCTTTTATTGGCCGCACATCCGTTTCCGCCAACTCTAGAGTCGGGTTTCTTGAGAAGCCGTGGGCAAAATCGAGACTGCTGAGTCCAGTGACACGGACAGTGTGGAGACCGGTTGACGACATCTTCAGTCTCCACTTGCCAGGCATTGGATCCTTCACATTGAGAATGAGTGCTTTCTTCAAAGACAGCAGCTCATTCAGTCCATTCTTTAATGTCATCGTTACCCCTGCATCACAGAGTGTCACCAATGGTCACAGCTGCTTCAGATTGTACCTCATAGGGTGGGTGTCCACAATTAATCATACTTTATTGTAATTAGAGTTACAATTATTAACAATAATACAATTATTAATACGTTAAATGTACAAAGTCTGAGAGTTTTTATCCATACATTTAAAACCATACTATATAGTATAAATAATATCTATTCTAACACCTTGACTGCTCAGATGTGTTTTAATGAACCACAATTTGTTTATTTGAACGTATCTGTTTATGAATATGGACATTGCTATTTAGCATGCAATGTAAACATGATATTCGAGTCAAAACATTCAAACAGATAACAGTCAAATTATATGAACACTGTGGTTCTAAACATGTCAAGATGTTACAATAGATATAGTTTACACTATACAACATGGTTTTACAATAAAAACGGTCAGACTTTTTACCTTTAAAGATCAAAGCCAGAAACATATCTGCAGCATGTTTCTTTAGACTGAAGATAAAAAGATTTCATCTGTGGTCAATCCTCCATCGAGCTACTCTAACTGTCATCCTATTGGATTCTCAGAACCAACCTTCTGGATTCTTTATGATGACCTTTGCATCAGGACCACTGAGTGACACAGTGAATTCCTGTAGTTTTGTGTCGATTGGCAGCTCATACCAGATGCTATCAGCTACCTCGCTGTCAATACTCAGCAGGTTGACTTTCCTCGACTGCACAGCCACTCGCACAAAGTTCAGAATCTGCAACAGGCTGCATCACATACACACCAACACAAGCCCTTACTGCAAGATCACAGACAGGGACTGGTATAGCTCTAGGACTGGCACTGCTCATGGACCGGCATGGCCAGGGACTGGTATTGATCAGGCAATGGCATGGCTCAGAGACTGGCATGGCCTATGAACTGGCAAAGCCCCAGGACTGGTGTAACAGTATATATCCCCCACCCCCCCCACCACCTAGATAGCTTACCCCTCCAGGGGGAATATGCCCTAGGATATCTTTCCCTAACCTGGATATCTTACCCCCCTCCCAATACCCAAGTTGTCTTGACTCAAAACTATTTATCCCCTAAAATCAAGAACATGGTGCAATTAAATCAATATTTATTATAAAATTCATCATGTAATAACTTACAATTATCACAAGAGTTCACTTGCGAAAAATCACAAAATCTTTCTTTCAGTACTTGCAATTATCACAACAAAATCATTAACACATTAAGTGTCTACTCTTATCACACAAATTGCAAGTCCACAAGAATAAAAAAATATTACATAAAGTGTCTACAGCCCATATTGTTTCATGGTAATTAAAGTCATGGGGTGTCTGCTATCACTTTCATCATGTAATAACTTGTAATTATCACAAAAAAGTCACATTTAAGATAAGTCACAAACTTGAGTACATTAATGCATTAAGTGTCTACTTTTATCACACAAATTTCTGTTTTCTTTCTGCGATGCATGTGATGACTTGAACATATTTACCTGCAATACAGTTACAGTTGCATTGTATGTTTCATCTTCATGATGGCTAGCTGCATTAGTTTTAAAGTCAAACTTTTTGGTGTATACTAGTTCATATGTCAATTTAAACTAAAGTGGCATTCAAATAACATATTTACAACACACATACATGTTCTGGTTAATGCGCAATAACGTGATAAAAAGCAACATTTATTCCAAAAATCACTTGAAAAGTTTGGGATCAAAGGAAAAAAATTTCTGTAAAGTGGGTGAAAGGATAATAAATAATAAACTATACTGCGAGGACACATTGGCAACGTGTCAAAACCACTAAACAAAGGTGGGTCCTTGAAAGTTGTATTGATACAGTCGCGCCTCGTTATAACGCGGTAGTCGGGGTCCACGACTTCGGACCGCGTTGTAAGCGAGGCGCGTTAGGTGTTCTCATATCTGCCACCAGGGAGCTACTAAACAACAGCGACCGCCCCCCGCTGCACCAAGTCCATGAACCCTGTCGAAGCCCAGTGTGCTTGCAGCATTGTCTTATACGGCAATATGCAGTTTATGGAACTTATTAAATGCGTATACTAGCATCAACGTGTATTATTTTTAAATGTCACACCCTCTTGACTTTTGAACTGAATAAAACACATGTACGTATACCGTTATGGAATAGATCTACTACGATGATGATGTACTGGACCAACAGGCCTACGAATCGAAAATAATAACCTGGACCTGAGCAGCCGAAAACGTATATGATTTGACAAACGTAGTATGCAAGCTGATAAAACACAGAAAAAGACAATAGGTAGAATTATTAATTGTTTCACTTCGTCTTTCAACCGATCTCGACCGAAGCATAAATTTATTACGCACCACTTAACATCGATTCATTATTTCATATGCGGATGACGAATTCGTATTTTCGCCACCGGTAGCGCCTTGGGTTAGGAATTTGGCATGTTGGCTTCGCGTCGCGAAAACGATTAAATTTACGATGTAACAGAAGCATGTAATTTCACCCAAGTGTTATATTGGTACTGCTTGTTAAATGCATTTAAAATGGTTGATCTGATTCTTACACGAGGCATATTTGTGAATCTCGATTGCAATTTACAAACCGTCGAAGCGAAGCCAGCGACAGCGATTGATGTCGGGGGCAGCGCAAAACAAACAACACGTTGATACTCGTTCATTGACATTGTTCACCTAATGTTTCTTGAGAATTGTCAAAGCAATTCTAAGTAGGTTTAAGCGGGCCAATTTGACATTTTCCCCTGGCGGCAGAAATTCGGGGTCCACGACCGACCGCGTTATATACGAATCCGTGTAATAACGGGGCGCGTTATAACGAGGCGTGACTGTACCTCAGTGCCTTGAGTTCTAAGATGTTGTTGAGGTGGCTGACCACGATTAACTCAGTGCTTTGAGAAAAGAGCTGTGTGTTTTGTTGTTGAGGTGGCTGACCACGATTAACCCAGTGCCTTGAGAAATGAGCTGTGTGTTTTGTTGTTGAGGTGGCTGATCACGATTAACCCAGTGCCTTGAGAAAAGAGCTGTGTGTTTTGTTGTTGAGGTGGTTGACCACGATTAACCCAGTGTCTTGAGAAGAGAGCTGTGTGTATTGTTGTTGAGGTGGCTGATCATGATTAACCAAGTGCCTTGAGAAAAGAGCTGTGTGTTTTGTCGTTGAGATAGCTGATCATGATTAACCCAGTGCCTAGAGAAAAGAGCTGTGTGTTTTGTTGTTGAGTTGGCTGATCCTGATTAACCAAGTGCCTTGAGAAAAGAGCTGTGTGTTTTGTTGTTGAGGTGGTGGACCATGATTAACTCAGTGCCTTGAGAAAAGAGCTGTGTGTTTTGTTGTTGAGGTGGCTGACTACGATTAACCCAGTGCCTTGAGAAAAGAGCTATACGATATTAGTCAACAAAATAAACATTTAGCTTCCGGGTGGTGTGTGCTGCTTTGAGCAGATCACATTTAAGGCCTTCTTAAAACCAATACTTCAAAAATTTAAGACCTTATCCATGACGAAGTTAATACAAAATAACACAGAAATTGTGTTCAAACATCCTCTAGGAGCCATTTTATTTACTATGTGATCAAATTTGATTAATGAAACACATCTCTCAATGACATCGCTATTTCAAAAACTTTTAAAGGCCTTAAAACACAAGATCCAATGTATGACCTTTCAAGACTCCACAAACACCATGTTCCGGGAACAAGGTATGGAAACTAAGCAACTGTCTCCTGGGGTTCCACCGACCTGGTTGACCTGCGATTTCTTCAGCAAGAAAATCTGCCCAGAACTGGTTGCTGCAATTTGTTCATAGGCCTTGTACCCGGGATGTGACGTGTTGCCACAGTCTCCTGTCATCACAAACACCACCTACAACAACAACGCAGTCTGTGACACAACACGCACCAACAACACACAATCAGTAAACACACAAGAACTAGTTCTTGTCAGACCACAAGGTGGCGGCACTTCACTAGGTGACAGGCTGTCTGTGTGGCATAGGGGAAAGATTATTATTTTATTTCCGGGTTCATGTCATATGAATAAAATGCCAGTGATTTTGAGACATTACTTACTCTCTTTGTTATTTTTTATCCCAGAAAACAATGTTTGAACTGGAAAATAGGCATATGTGAGGTACTAAAACATAAATGTCTCATGGCTAGCTGGCAGCATGGTCATGTCAGTGACGAAGGATCCCTGCAATGTACACAAAATCCTCTTGTTTTTGGCAACATGTGAAGGGAGCATCTCCCATGTTGATAATCTCTGAAACAAAATGCACAATTTGACGAGAACTCTGCAGCAGGTTACTGATATGACGTTCAACAAGCTGTGCCTTTGTGATAAAATCGAAATCACAAAGATGGTCGCCTATAAAAACAAATAATGATCTGTCTCCATAAATCAATGTGGTTGTCATTCCCGTACAACCATTCTTCAACAAAGACTGCTGGAACAGCATCAGGCTTAGCTGACATAACTGCCACTGACTGGAAGCTGCACTTCACATCACAAGTGTAACAGCAGTGTAATAAAATTGTAACATGACTGTGATTTGAACAAGATCTGGGATCACTTACAAAGTTGTGGTAACAATAAAAATGATTAAGGGTTGTTAAAATTTGAAGAAAAGTAATGAGTAGATTTCGTCAAAATTCGAATTAGGGGTGCAAGCATCAGCACGACACAGCTGCATGGGTTTTATGTGAAATTTTTGCAGGAAATCATATTGTGTGTGCGTGCGTGCATGCGTGCGTGCGTGCGTGCGTGTGTGCGTGGATGCGGATGCGGGTAGGTGGGGGTGGGTATGTGTGGGTGTATGTGTTAACTCTTTAGATGCATTGTCTACGCAAAAATGCATAGAGTTGACAACAAAGATGATTTACGATAACAATTACAGGAATTCAATTAACATGACATTATGCTTTGTAACAAGTAAAGCTGAGTTATCAATAAAATACTAATAATTAAAGTTAACCAATTTATTTTTAGATGTGATTAAGGCATGTATTGCTAAATATAAACGAGAGAAATGCATTAGGTAATGTCAAGTGACAATGTAATTATATAAAATAAAATTAAAATGGATTATTTGAGTTAATTACAATGTTAATGGACAAGATTATAGTCACACCTTTCACATAATTTATTATTATAATATGGTTTAAATACTTTTATTATGTGTGCCAAAGTCAGATGATTTCCTGTTGTAACTGACTAATTTCACATTAACACACTTATTTCAGTAAATTTAGAATATTATCCCTATCCAATTTCCCCCTCTGTTTTATTTTCAATAAATAAATATACTTCAATTAGGAAAAGTTTTCCAAAAAGTTTGAAGATTTAATTTTACTCAACTGTGAACTGTACATAAAAAAATGTAATTACTGTGCCAAAGTCCTTACCGACGTGTTGCAAACGGTAAATTCTTACATTTAAAAAATCATTATTGCAGGAACCAGAATCTATCTGCAAACGCACAACAATGAAGTAGTTTCTATTTAATTAAAAAGTAAATTTGTCATTGTTCTGTTAGCGTTAAAAATGTTTATGTTATGATTATGAGTTATGTTACACGCTGCAACTGCTACACAATACAGCACTGGAATTAACTGGTTGAAATGAGATGGCCCAACATAGTCACTTCTTGATAACTCCCGCTCCAGGCAAAACTGCTGTGTGTCACGTCTACAGGAGCAGGGGTCCATATAAACCTGTCTACACACTTGTCAGCACATTTGCCACATAGGAAGGAAACGTACAAAGACCTTGACAGCTCCATAACTGGCAGCATATGTATCACCAGTCCCAGGGGCTAATTAATAACAATTAGATGACCTTAGAGATGCCTGTAGATGACCTTAGGAGATGAGAGGCAGAACAACTGATACAGCTGGTGTGTCTGAGGCTGCAGGAAACCAGTCTGCTGCTCTCATCTGTCACTTAATCTCATGTAGTATGAGAAAGAAGAGTGTGTGAAGTGGACACATGTATCAGGAGATTCATACATAATAATTACCAGACATTCCAATAATGAAATCCAGGTTAAAGTTAAATCCCTCCCAAGCAATTGTTAGTTGACAGGTGTATACTTAGACCCGGTTTCTTCAGCACAAGTGGATGGGAATTTATATTTGTCTGGACTCTGGATACAACAGCAGTGTATCACAATTTAGCCCATGGCAAGAAGGGCAAGGTACTCATTTCAAACAGCTGAGTAACTGGGACATCAGACCTGAAAGAAATTGCCCAGACTTCTAATGTCTTGAATCAGACCTCCTGCAAGAGAGGAACTAGTGCTAACCAGGGTACGGATATAACCCCGCATGCACATACGCACGCACAGAAACCCCTCTGGACACAACCCATTTAGACAAAACCCCTCACCTTTTTAGAGGGGATATGACAAAAACCTTCACATTGGTGATTACATTTTCTGAGTAAATTTGCTTTAAAATTGCTTAGTAGATTGGTATTAATGTCTTCAAAAGACTAATTAGGATTTCAAATGGTTGTTTGAACTTAGCATAGTACCTGGGTAGATCTAATTGATGGGTTATGTCTGTGAGGTGTTATATCCTACACTTGTGCCAACCTGCAGTGTAACTGTCTTCCCAACAGACACTCCATATCATTAACCCTAGGAGTGACCACTGGGCTGAATTCAGCCTGCATAATCAGTGCAAAAAGCATTCCGACCAATTTTGGGCCGATTTTTGTATCACTCTGTAGTAAAAAAAAAATTTCTGTCACCAGTACCTCACACGGGAACAAATGGTATCACTGGAAAGCTGAATCACTCTTCATTCGGTTTCATATTTATTCATGAGCATAGTCAATGATAACCAATGACGATTTAGCTTACAAAACATGTCACATAGTTGGTGCCCATATTTGGCTTCTTTTACTATGCTCAGCAGAATAAATTTCGATTTCCGTTCATAGTATCGAAATATGTAACATGTTATACCTTTGGAAAGCTCTATGAGTGGCCTATTCGAATACATGTGAATGAGCAAGCAGGCTCTGTGTAGCGAATCAGCATCGTCATTACAAACATATGTTGTCTAGGCTGTCTGAGATTTTTATTTACTAATCCACCATTTTGTTTTCTCACTTCGTTCTGTGTTTCTGCATCAATATTTCAGCAAATTGAATGACAGCAATAGTTAATCATGTTATTATACTAGTTCACACAGTAAGAACGATGTTGCGGGCTTTTTTGAGGTAAATAGTTTGGTGTGCTTTAATGTATTACCATCGGCATTACTGGATACCAAAAAAATCAACAACAATAAACATCTCAGATGGGAATTGAATAAGGAAGCCATTTGCATACCAAGAGTCCCATAATTATGCATCTATGTGTAACCCATCCTTCTGATATATTTATCAATTTTGTTTTTAAACAAGACAATTAATAGTTTATGAGTTTTAGATACACTATTATATAATATGCAATGGCCAACATTACAAAATTTAATTTTTTTTATTATAAATAGTGTGTTAGACTTAGTGACCAGTGCTATGTAATGTTTTTGAGTGATATCTACAGAAACCAGGTGTTTCTGTAGCAGACTGTTATCAGTAAGTCTTATCAGCTAATCTTCAGTAGGGCCATGCCAATTTTGCTAAAAATTTGGCCCATATATTTTGGTAAAGTCAACTCTAATTGGTCTAATGTATCCGGAGTGGTACAAAAATCTGAAACTAAATAGGAATCAAATTCCTAACTCAGAGCAAAGTAGCACTACTGATAAAATGGGTAAAATCGAGGTCAATGTATCTGTTGTACTATGGTTTCTGAGAAAAAAAACAAGTATATAAATGTAAGCAAGGCCTATTTCAGTGTTGATAAACAAACCACAAAGTGTTAATAGCACTGCTATGCTTCAGCTGAAAGAGTGGATATTGAATCCCAACTCATGTCGTTGTCAAGTAACATCAGTTAATAATTAATCTGTCTTCACTGTTGACAAACTTCCATCACTTCAGGAAAAGCACCCACAGACAGCTGTACTAATGAAACAATCCCTCTGTAAAAGCCTTGACCTTCATAAAATCCATGCAGTAAAGCACACGACACGACGGCACCGCAAAGTGATCGTCACTGACAGATCATTATAATTATAGTGTGTGATGCTTCACGATGGGTCTACAACCATCATCTACCAACCTCCATTAGTTGCCGAGTTATCGTTTGATAAAGAGAAAGTGCCCCGGGTCATTTGACAAAAAACGAATCTGAGAAAAACAGCTTTGAAGTTTACTAATGTATATTCATACATTTCAATAACAAAAGCACATCACATCAAGTTGAAATTTTGCACTGTTGTAGTATACATCAACACGGATATGTTGGTGGAATTCCATTTCGATAGCTGTGAAAGTTTGCAAGATATGGCATTCTCAGCGACATTGCCGCTAAGATGTCTGAGCACTCGCTCAAAGCTGTCATTGTCAACTGTCACTCAATCGTGGTCTTCCTCGTCACTTTTACCCTCACAAATCACTGTCGCTATTTGATCCGTCTGACTCGACTAAATTTCCCAGTCAACTAAATAATTTATTAATAAACGCAGATTTGATAATAACAGTCTCCGTGCATCAAACTCAAACTTCACATATGGGTAAAGGTCGCATTTCAATGTTCCGAGCATGCGCATTTCTAGCTGAGTCAATCAGCCATTGCTATTCGTTCCACATGATTATGCACTCATTATTATTCAATGAATAATGTGGTTTATTTACATTTGGTCTCCATTTCAAACTTCTCTGACTGGTTATATAGTACGACACATCTGAATTGAGTAAAGTTTCCTTTGTGTTTTTTCATTAAGATATCCATAGCTCTACAAAATATTGTATTTTTCTAAGTTATCAATCGTTTTATGACCTGATAATAGTATGACAGCAATCTAGGATAGTTAGGCTAATTAAAAACAACAATACCTGAAAATCTACCATCATAGCCAAATTCACCCATTCACACACTTTGAAGTGGAATAGCCAGGCTCAGCGTTTCTGACTTATTCCTGGTTTTATTGGAGCGGGTCACAAATTGAATAAAGGCACCTAGCAAATGGGTCATGATGATGGTTAATGAAGTTTAATCTAATCGGTTTAAATAGATTGGGTGGTTCAAGATGTTCTGGTAATGGAGTGTACCAACTGTGGCTTAATAATTTGTGTCAGGGTTTGGCTGGTTACGAACCCATCCCTGTTCCCACCATAAAGCACTCACAACACCCGGAACCAGTCGATTTTTAGGAGGCCTTCTGGAATGCATGGAACCCATTAATGTTGGACCCTATTTTTTAAATAGCCATTCATCCATAGAACCATTTAAAGAAACTTATTTGAAAAACTGAACGTTTACAATATTCCTGAGATTAATTATATTTGTTTAATTCCAATAATTTCAATTTAGCATAATCATAAACTGTATTAAAATAAGTAGTATCATCAAATATGTTTTTTAATATTACAGTCCTCTATATGCAATGTCTGCATCAGATTAGATGCTACATTAAACTTTTAAAACCCCATCCTCAACTGATTTATCCCATCATGAAGATGACAAGTGGACAAGGAAGCCACTAGCTTATGAGAGTCCAACGATTAGTCATCTACAGTGTAGTATAAGCCCCCCCCTCCACCCCGTCTGAGATATCTGTTAATATAGTTTTTAAAAGAATTGATGCTGCTAATCTTTATATAAGATTACCACATTAATTGAATGCAAAGCTTTCATTTAGTAATAATTTATACCTAAGCACTAGAGATCCGCTAGCACTTATCTAGACTGCTGCCCATGCTATGGTGTGGTTTCAGTCATCTAAACAGCACACTGCATCAATCCAAATATATACACTTGAGTGCCCCAACAGTGTCAACAACTTTTTGTAGGCATCATCCGGTGCTTGGTACAAACATTTTAAACAAAGATGGACACGCCTCGAAGTAGTGCACGTACGGAATATGGTCAGTAGCATTTGGGGAAATATTATGTAATCAAATATTGTACAAACTTTATGTAATTGATTGATCAAATTCAGTTTTAAAAAAAATTTTATAGTGAAAACAGCTAACAAATAGTCACGAAGCTCTTGAATAGATTGGCATATTGGTTTCTTGGAATATGTTATTTGATATTACTAGTCAGGCGGCCGAGAGGTGTAACCCCTTTTCGCCTGTTTTTCTTATTGTTGATTATTCTTCTCTAGCATGTGTATAATGATATCTGGGTGGGTGTGGAGTTCTTACCCTTTAAAAAATTTTTAAATGTGAGACAATCCAAGATCTGACTTTGTTATTGCATCCAACAGCCATATTGTTTTGATAAGCATATTCAACATGCGGAATTTTTGCAAAGCTCATGCATTATGATGAGCACCTTTGTATAAGTGTAGATCTTACTAGGGTTGCGCAGTGTTACCGGTGCATCACCGTATTTTCTTCTGTGCAATACATATTGGCTATCGCAATATGCCTTCGGTGTAGGAAATCCCTTCAATGTACCAATATATAGACCAAAGGTTCATGGACTGTCTGCTAGGCGTCACAACAACGCCTAACATACACTCCAGGAACCCGCTAGGACACATATAGTTAAGTTTACCGTAACTTTGTACTTCAGTCCAAAAGCATATTTGAAAAAAAAACCCAATGGTAAAAATCTTAATTACATAGACCCTACAGTGTCAGTTCCGGTTCGCCCATCGTATTTTTTATTATTACTAACTGTAACTTGATACAGATTGTCAAAAATGCCAGCAGTACACATGCAGCTGCACCACCCATTGTGTTGGCACTCATGTTGTTGACAATGTTGTTCTCAAAATGTGACATACTGCAGCTTTGACAGCAGAATACTCAAACATTTCCAGCAGCAACATTATCTGCCGTTTGGAAAGCAACATTATCTGCCGTGTGGAAAGCAACATTATCTGCTGTGTGGAAAGCTGGCAGAAAGTATAAAAGTCAACCACCAAGAGTAAAAGAAATAACAACCCAACTCACATCCTTTGATTTGCAATGCGAAGTATTGCAAACGTTGTAGGCCCTATATGTTTTAAAATATTTGTTATCCTTTCTAAGCATCAGTCCTCATCTTCATCACACTGAACACATGTACTCCTCTCATTGAGGCATTCAGGCCCACCCGGGCAGGAGCAAAATACTGGTAACGCCATGTTGGAGCTGTTGCAGCTGCATCATTGCGAGCTGCATGACATCTAACTTTGACATGTGCACTTCATAAGCTTGAGCAACCCCGCTGGGGCTAGCAAGATGTCCGCAGGGACAGTAGTTGGGCTGAGTCCACTGGACCCCACTCTCCTGTGCCATCCGAATGCAATAATTATAGGGTCTAGCACTGGTGGATTTGGGTCCAAGGAATGTAACCAAATTGCAACTTGAACATGAGCTCTGGCCATATTTTTTTAAAGGCTTCACTTATGGGAGGCAATTAATAAAGGTTTTGTGTGCTGGCTTTCCAACTTTGGAAGACCACATTATTTGGCATGCTATACTGACCATAGTATGCCTGCATGAAGCGTGTTGCTTGTTCCACGAAATCCAAAGGATGCGCAGCAGCTCCGGCCAAGACGTTGAGTGAATGTTCACCAGGTCTAAGAATTTTAGGAGCTGCAGCCTTGCCAATGCCACAGTATGACATCACAGTATCATAACCTATGATTGTGTTGTATTTTTCAGCTGCTTCGTTGATATCAATCAGGAAACAGGAATGGAATGCCAAAACCATATCCACTTGCAAGAATGCTGTCACATGCAGGCAACATTCCTCAACATGTGTGCTATCCAAGGGGTGGTACTTTGGTCATCATCTGGGAATGCACATGACCTACCTTGTCCAGTTCTGTAGTTAAATACACAATCACAGATGTCTATCAGCACATATGGTGAGGGCAGTACTAAGGAGTCAACGCGATGCGGCAGGGACAAAGAAGTGAGCAGATTCTACACATTACATTGTACAGCACGTCTACGACCATAGGAAGTCATCCTTACTTTCACCACCAACAAATCGCAACAAATTCATCGTATTGTTGAAAATCTGATTTTACACAATCATCAACAAGCACATCGTCACTGGCAGTGATCCTGTTCCTGTAGAGATCACAACCAGTTGTGTAGACAAACGTCAGGACATGGTTACCACGCAGGAGGAGGGCGATACTCTGATTGTATACCAAGTTTCATGTGTAGCGGATAAAAACACACCTCCATCATCCCAGATGTACTGTACTGGCTGCTCATGGCCTCACAGGTTGTGATTCTGTGGCATCATACTTTGGGATTGGCAAAGTTGCAACCCTTAAAGTTCTTAGATCATTCAACTTCTTCTTCATCACACATCAACGAATGTGGTCTTCCAAATTTGTAGAAACAAGGCCAGCACACCAAAACTAGTTACTACCTCCCACAAGAGAAGCCTTCCAAGAAAATGTGGCCAGAGCTCATCTTCAAGTTGCAATTTGGTTACATTCCTTGGACCCAAACCCACCCGTGCTAGACCCAACAGGGTTGCTCAAGCTTATGAAGTGCACATGTCAAAGTTAGATGTCATGCAGCTCGCAACGATGCAGCCGCAACAGCTCCAACATGGCATGTATGTATTTTGCTCCTGCCCGGGTGGGCCTGAATGCCTCAATGAGAGGACTACGTGTTCAGTGTGATGAAGATGCAGACTGATGCTTAAAAAATTAACAAGCAATTTGACGAATGTGAATAAAACATGCTAATCTAATAAACTGCGGTGCCTGAATAATTTTTTTATATTTATACAATATGCACGTTTTCGTATAATTCACTATAATAATAGGGCAACATGTTGTTTCAAATGTATTTTTTCAAGAAATTTTTATCTTATGTAATCATCCATATCTGGGAACATTAATTTAGTCACAATTTTGTGTTTTCTGGTTGCCAAATTTGAGGCATAGTCATCTGTCATATTGTCTGCAACTATGTTTAGCACATATTTTAGTTGAGAAGATATGACAATAAGTTGATTTTCACAATTCGGTGGTGGCTATCTATGATTTTCTCACTTTTTTAATTTCCCCAAAGGTCAGAATTCCTACCTTGATATCATTATAGGGGAGACTGGGCTAGTTGTAACATGGATAATTTGTAACAGGCAGACAAAACTACTAATGAAAATTATTCCGCAAGAATGTTCTTCAATAGCTCTTCAATAGTTTTAAGCATGTCACCTGTGATATCACGTGGATCTGTTGAAAAGGTAAAAATTGGTGCTATTTTAAAGGAAAACAATAATTTTTAAACTTTCGCTAGTCTACTAGGTAAGGGCTTGTGCGCACAACTTATCCTATGTTCTTCCTTTGGTTGTTCTAGTCATTAATATATATACATATATGCTCAAGCTGTTACATTTCCCCTGACAAATTGTAACAATGTGGTATCTACTGAAAAATGTTTTTCTGGCGAGACAAAGTGTTGTTAAATTGCCATCCATTTTAAATAAGATGGTGATTAATAAATGCTTTGTAATTAACATGATTATGTTCACTGTAGTGTTTGCACAGTGTTCCAGTAGGGGATCTGCCCGTTACTTTTTTTAGGTAGGGCAAATTAAATCTTACACGCTAATCATATATTCTATATATGTGTTAAAAATATTCAAAACCATTAATTGCATATACTGGTATGTTACATTTTGTTGCAATGGTAAAACATATGTTACAACTTGCCCCGATGGCTGTTAAACTTGCCTCGAATCAGGGTAAATTGTAACACTTTAAGAAACCTCATAAAAGTATCATTGCACAAAATGTGTACTGCATTAAACATTTATTTATATACTTGTTATCTGTGGGAGATATTTGCGGTTTACTTGGCATTTAAAAAGTTCAATAGGTTAACAATTCGAGCCACAATCCTGAAATATGCTGTCTTTGTTGCAACTAGCCCCGGTCTCCCCTATACATGCTAGAGATGAATAATCAACAAGAAAAACTATATCTGGCGAATGGGGATAGGTAAAAAAATTGCACACTGGCTGCCCGACTATATCTCTCAAGAAACATGGTGTTTCTTCCAAATTTATTGGCCATACAGCATTGCCATTTCAAACATACTGACTCCACTACGACGCTGTCGTGGTTTAGAAGGAAAATCAAGGAAGCCATCAACATCCACCGAATGAAACCTGCCCTGAACAGAGATGTCAGACAGGAGCTCAACACCAGCTCTTCTCCTGCTTGTGTCACATGATGTGTGACATGTCCATGGCAGAGTCAGTCTGTTGAGGAAGCCGTGCTGTATGACCGAAATATTCTGAAAGGATATGTGCATTCCCAAATCAACGCTTTGAGATTGGTTAAAATATGATGATGAACAGCTATGCAATTTAAAATAACAGTAGTTCAGTAACAGTCCACAGCGAGGCGCTGCACAACGTAACAGTGGCCATATTTCACATGCGACCAACATTTATTTTAATTAGTAGAAGTTGACCAGAAATGACTTTACCTGACTCTGTTTCCGTTGAATGAGCGTTAGAACATCTTCCGTTATTACGTAATCCTTGGCTCGTGCATCCGTGAATACATAGATGAAAGAATTGGGTAATGATTCAGTGAGAGCTAGTCGAACAGCACCAATGCTCATTTCTGGACAGTCTCCGCCACCTTGTACATATAAGTCCCGTAGTTCCAGCTGAAACTTGCCAGGGTCTGTCGTCACTGTAACGGGTCCAATCTCTGCAACAGAACAGATACCTTGCTTTCAGGTGATTATCAAACATGGGTGTTACAATGCAACGAACTATTGATGCATCACAATATTTGGTCGGTGTGTCAATGCAAAACTACCATGTAACTATCGATAGTTATCATC
The DNA here is from genome assembly GCA_033239005.1 of Lamellibrachia satsuma. Classification (NCBI taxonomy): domain Eukaryota; kingdom Metazoa; phylum Annelida; class Polychaeta; order Sabellida; family Siboglinidae; genus Lamellibrachia; species Lamellibrachia satsuma. The sequence goes on from BSQZ01000017.1 coordinate 2,657,272, forward strand.
AATAGTACACTGAACCATCGATAGTAATGACATTTGGAAAACCAAATCAGCAGAGCTACTTGTGTCACTGCAATACTGTTCATAAACAGGGTTATTTAACTTTTTTGTAATCTTACTTATTTATCGACCTAAAATCAACACGGGTCAATCCGAGCAGCATCACCATTTTGAGTCAATAGCTTCCATGGCCATGTGATAGTGCCAACCATGGTTTTGGGCTTCTTTCATAGCTATTCCCTATTCCGTTATACTATCGCAATATTATTGTAATAGCTATGAAAATTTTGCAATGGTATTGCAATAGTAAAACAGCTATTACAATACTATCGCAATAGTAAAACAATCCCCAATAGTCACCTCTATTTAATATACATGCTTTCAAGTGATTATCAAACACTGCATTTTTGCAGCAGTGGAAACAATTACAGAAACACAGCCAACTGATTTAGCTTATCGTGAATGCCGTTTATTGATGTCTTAATGTCTTGCGTGAATGGTTTTATTAAAAAAGTGCCTTTTTATGTTCAAATCATTGAATATGTACACACAAAAGTTGCACAAACGGGCCAGCATGTCGTAATGGATACTACAAAGTGTATAGGTAGGTTTGAATTTTTGCAAATTGAATGTGAAATGAGACGGAAAAAAATAAAACTGAGGAGAGACCTTTCAGAAAGGCCACATTCAAATAACATTCAAGCAAAATCACAGGAGGCAAGCTTACATGAGAATGGTTTTAATATGGATTTCCCTCAACGTTTCCCTTATAACTAGAGATTACTTTTACATTTCTTACTATATGTAATATTTTTTATAATGTTTAACCAAGACAAGAATATGGAAAATACATTAGCATTCAACTATGGCTTAATTACTCCTAGATTGCTAAAATGGATTGATGGATTACTTCAGCACCAGTCATGCATACAATGTCCAGGAATAATCGAAGTTCCACTTGAAAAGTTTTTATTATATTGGTACATTGCTGCAAATAGCTGCAACATTCATTGATGTTTTAGTTCTAACTATATTAATCATGTCTGCCATGCAATGCATCATGCACAGCCTATAGGTAACAGCAAGCAAGCTAGCACCACAAAGGTATAGGGTGTTTCCTAACGCCTCACCCGGGGGTACAGGGTATTTCCTGTTTATCCATCCAGCTTTCTCTCCCCTTGCTATTATTAGAACTTGACCATCTTAGTCAGTCTTGGGATGGAACCTTTGAAACTAAGGAAGTAGTCAAACTATAATTAGACACTCAGGATGTTAGCAATTTGTTTGAAATGTATACTTAAATTTGTAGTGTACCATACTTTGCCTGCTGGTTGCAACTTGCTACATCTGACGCAGTAGTGTTTTGTGGTATAATTATGATTTGGAATAATCGTACTCAATAAACATAATCATGTGTAATTGGCCAAAAAAAAAATTTCATTGCACTCGTACTCAATTACATTTGTCAGAAAGATCAAGTAGTCATTTAATTGTACTCGATTATATTACCAAAGTAATCATAATCATGATTACAATCGCAATTTTCTTGTGCATATTTCTGTTTCCCAGGTCCCAACTACAATGCCAGCAGGCTTTCTCTTCACTGTGTATTTAATGCATGTGCAGTGATTGTATTTTAATATTGTGTTAGATTTTTTCTTAAAGAACACTGGTGACAATAATAACATGAGGGTTTTAATAATATGACTGTAATGATGATTACATACAAAAGCAATCGTAATCGATTACATTACACTCATTTTCATTTCATTACATCTCTGCTTGCAGTGCTTGGTATGCCTATTTTTGTGGTAAAATCTTCAGGGGCAAGTTGACAAATGTGATTTGTGAAATGCATATTATGAGGCACAATTTAAATGCAGATTGTTCTTACAAAACAATGGATTCCTAAGGATAAATACTGCCAGCTAACTTTGGTCAGGACAAATATCATGTAATACTTTGAATAAAATAAATCAAATTTGGTATGTAAATCCTATTTGCATATATCTGCATGCACGTGGTGCTGAAGAGATCCATTGGACTGGTGCTTCTAATCTAATATTTTGATCATATCTTACAGTAAATTTTACCTAAGTCTGTCATAATGAACAAACATAAAATTGACTGAGAAAAAGTAAAAAAATATTAATAGAATGCATACAACTGTTAAAATATATTGTTAAATGAGACTTGTTTCAACTGCAGCACAAACCACTGCTAGGTAAACACGGCAATCCATTACTGACATAGTAGGTCTGCCAACACATTGAGGCACCTGGTAGTCATTGATTCACCTCAACTGATGGCATATGTGAGGTCAAACAGTGATACGTTTTAGTGATCAAGTGCTGTACAGCTGACAAAGGAATCTAAGACACACACACAGTGCAACAGCAGCAATGCATAGCGAAAAATATAGTCTCCTGGAATTTTAACATAATAATATTTAATATAACTAAAATAATATAAAACCCTATTTAGGAAATTAAACAGTTGTGTGGCTATTTTCATTAATATTATAATTGTGAATAAATAGACACATTTTCTGTGGTTGTCGTGCAGATAAAATAATTGTGTCAAGGCATGCTTGATTACATCCAATCAACAGATTTTTGCTTTATTACAATGCTAGCACTGTGTTTAATGGCAAAAGCAATAAACTGCATTATTGTTGGTACAATGTATTCTTTGCTAAGAAATCATTTTTTTAATTCACAGATTTAGTTGTCACGGATACACAGTTGTTCTGCACTCAGTCAAAAGGCATCATGGGTCATGTTAGGCAGTCTCTATTACATAGCACATTTGTTAAAATCAAAGCCCATAAGATATTGGCAACACTGCAATGTTTTTGTTTCTTTAAATTAGTGCTACAAGTATTTGTGTTTTATTTTGACCATCTGTCACTCATGTTTTTACAGTACAGACACTTTCAAGAAATGTAAGTAATCTAGGAACATGGTAAACAACAATAACATGCCCAATCCCCACCAGTGAACATGGATTATGGGTCAGTCTAAAAGACCAAGTACTGATAACTTAAACAGGAATCCGAGTAACACACAATTTATGGAAACTCTGATGGCCCATTCTTGGAAACATTTCTTCAGTTGTGATTATCTTTACGTCCTTGTCCCAGCCACCTATTAAAACTCAAATAGCAAGAACACCACTCAATGCAGAACACTGTGACCTTGTCCATGTCCTCACTGAATAATTGAAACCGTGCTTGGCATATTTTAAGATAAAAGCATTTGTTGATAAGAAAATACATATTAATTCACATCCTTGAAACTTTATAAGTGGAATGATTAATAACTTCACTATATTCACCTTGACTTCAGCCCATTTTTGAAATATTATTTATTATCAAAGAAATTGGACGCTGCACAGATATGGCACTGGTATAATTCTATAAAATGCTACCTACATGTCACCTTTATGGAAAACATTCTTTGTGAATGTGATACAGTACAGTATTGACAGGGATGCTTTAACATTGAGCAGGGAGTGAGGGTGGGAGAAGGGGCAGGATGTGGGTTGCGGTAGCTCAGCGGTTTGCATGCCAGACAGTCAATCAAGAGGATCAAGGTTCAATCCCACCTGCAGCCATTTCAAAAGTTAGCCAATTTCATTCAACCCCTTTTGCCTCAGTTCACTCATCTGTATAAATGAGTACCTGACAATAGACAGTGGTGAGATTCCAGTGTGATGGGATTGTAAGAAGGAACAGCTTTCATGCAATAATTGCAGCATGGCTGGATGTTCCAACAGATGTCGAAATGGTATTTGTGAACAGGTCTGCCGGGGGGGAGGGGGGGGCAAAATATAAGGTGTTCTAAACAACAAATATGGGAGGGACACAGTATAAACTGAAAATTTTGCTTCTTTTTGGTTTGAGGTGCAGGAGAGGGAGGTTCAGAAGGAGGGATGTACAATGGGAGGAATATTCAGAAGGAGGGATGTACAATGGGAGGGAGGTTCAGAAGGAGGGATGTACAATGGGAGGGAGGTTCAGAAGGAGAGATGTACAATGGGAGGGAGGTTCAGAAGGAGGGATGTACAATGGGAGGGAGGTTCAGATGGAGAGATGTACAATGGGAGGGAGGTTCAGAAGGAGGGATGTACAATGGGAGGAATGTTCAGGAGGGATGTACAATGGGAGGAATGTTCAGAAGGAGAGATGTACAATGGGAGGGAGGTTCAGAAGGAGAGATGTACAATGGGAGGGAGGTTCTGAAGGAGAGATGTGCAATGGGAGGGAGGTTTAGACGGAGAGATGTACAATGGGAGGGAAGTTCACAAGGGATGTGCAATGGGAGGGAGATGAAAAATGAAGGATATAAAATTGGAGGAAAGTTCAGAAAGGGGTGTGCAATGGGAGGGAGATTCAGGACTCAGGAAGGATATGCAATGGGAGGGAGGTAAAAAGGGAGGGATGTACAGTTGGAGGGAGGTTCAGAAGGGAGGCGTGCAATGGGATGGAGGTTCAGAAGGAGGCATGTGCAGTGGAAGGTAGGTGAAAAGGGAGGGAGGTTGAACAGCTAGGATAAAGACTAGCTTTTAGGGAGAGAGGAAGTTATCTAAACAGGAAGGCTATATGGCTGGTCGGTGGAGTGCGAAGAAGAGGGTATGGAAGCTGGAGAGAGAGAGAGAGATTTACCTATACAATCTAATAATGACCTGAACCTGAACAAGCAGAAATACAATTTATAAAAATTTCGGATGTATACCTACTGCAGACAAATACAGATGTCACAATTACTGTATGTAACTGATTGCTTACAAAATATATGTATCTGGAAAATAACCAAACCACTTTCCACCTATGACACTGATAAACCCTCACAGGTACGGTCTGATTAAACTGACTAGTAATGCTTACTAGTGATCAATCATGTCATAACTAAGTAATCATCAACAGACTGGTATTCTGGTCTTAAAAACAGTTAATAACGTATTAACAATTAATTCAGGATTAATTTTAATTTCAATTCTATCCATATCCATGCTACAGGGTGCTTGTCATAGTGCAGGATCAACATAGTTGAATTTGTTGTCCTAAAAGCAGCTGTTTTCCTCACTTTGATACAGGGATACAGAAAACACATCTGTCACATAAAAACACTACCGGGTGTAACAGAAGATGCCTAGTAGTAACCACCCAACATCTGCTGTGAGAAAACATGCCAAAGCAACAAGTCACTACCTGTATCTAGTAACTCATTTTATTTGTCAGGGAGGCAATGAAACATGTACAGGTCCCCTAAAATGTAGCTCGACAGGACAGTGAAGTTCCTAGAACCTCGGAAAAGGGGAGACCAAGGGGGGGCCAAATTTTAGTTTACTATGTTACCATGTAGTGGCACAACAGGTTATATACAAAAAATCAAAAATTTTAGCCAAGGGGGGCCATGACATAATGCCTCCTGCCCCCCAAATATGCCACTGCACGTGTAATCCTTCTTCTGAGGAGGAGATAGGGAAAGAGAGACAGAATGAAAGGAGGGTGTGACCCTTTGATTGAGCCTGGTTGTACTACCATTCACCCTATACTTCAGTGTTGTCTGATTTTCCAAGAAATGCAGTGGCTTGCATGTTGCTGTTGGCCAGATAACTCTGTGCAAAGTTCAACTTTAATAGTTAAGCAGAACAGCCCACAAGCACTCAGTAGAATTGATTGGGAATTCTTGGGATGTCAAATTCTTGCATATCTGAGTACTTTGTTACTATCTTAGTTATTGTAATACTATGGTGAAGGAGACAATGCTGCCGTCCAATGGAATAAGTTCAAAAAATAAAAAATGCAAAAAACCATCACAGACAAGAACTTTCTTGGATTAGTTATAGCGAGCCCCAATCTACTACTTACCCTACCATGGTGATAAATAAATACAACACATTTAATTAATTTTATGGTTGTTTAAAGGCCTTGGTTATTTTTTTAAATCCAGATTTGTATATATATTACAATGATATAAATAATTTGCAACAAGAAACAAAAAATGTTCCTTTGTGCTCCACTTAAGCGAATGCCTGGAAACTAGGCAGCGCCGTCACAGGACAGACTGCACTGACGTGGCATATTTTGTTTACATTGGAAACGGCGGCAGTGTTTTCGCATTTGTGATCTTTTGTAATTTACAAACATTGTAACATTTTACACATTTTTTCGCTTTATCACATATAGTAAATGTAGATTTAGTTTAACACCAACATGGTGAAAACATGTGTTGTGCAGGGATGTGTTGGTACAAAGCCGAAACAAAAGGTATCCCTGCACAAGTTTCCCTTCGAGGCGAAGTGTCGTAATGTATGGTGGCGGTTCGTCCAAATGACACAAGCGCTCTGGACACTGACGCCTTGGTCCCGCATGTGTAGCCAACACTTTACAGCAGGTGACTTTGTAAATAACATTCAATACAATATGGGATTTTTTCGAAGATGGCTGTTCCAACCGTTTGGCAAGTCAGAGTCGCAGTGCCGGTGACACGACCAGTAATGCACAAATGTGAAATACAATGAATAAGTAGTTTATATAATATTATATTAACTTAATACTAAGAGTTTTCACTATATTTCTGATAGTGAGAAAGTAGTATTAATGGTAATATCAGTGACAAGTGGCGAATGGTACATGTTTATGGAAGATTTCTGAGTTACAATGTAGTACTGTAAGAACAGCATGCCGGGTATTTGCACATCAACACTGCGACAACAGCAACATAAATGTGCGATAATGGTAGACAAGTTCCAGAAAGCTGTTTGTGGAGCATTTTGATTATTTAATTACTTACATAGACATGAACTGTTATTCAAACACGTGTAATGAATATCGGAGTTGTCACGCAGCATGACAACCTGCTACACAAGCAGCCTGCACATCCTGGGCTTAGGCAGGCAGGTCGGTCATCAATATAAACATTATTGATATATTTCTCTAAAAAACATACGGTTATGACATAAACAGATTCCCTTATGTTTATGTTTTCATAATCGACTTGGACTTGGTCGACCTCGCACCCTGCGGGGCCCTGTCCCTTTTCGACACCTTTGCTATGCGTAACCGACGGCTTTGTTGGTGAATCATCCCAGTATGGTTGCATCGATAACTGCCCCAAATAGGTAGCCACTTTTGCCATATCATCATCACTACTCAATGAATATTCGTATTCACTTGTATTGTGTCTTTGCATTAGTCTACCCTATGACGTCATCACCCGCTAGATGGCGCTTTCAAATACGCCTTACAAATTTGAAAGGTCATGATTTAAAATGTTTAATTCTATGCGGAAGCAGTGTAGTAACATCGTCAACAAAAGGCTATATTTAAACAGAACAGTGCAAGCTGTTTATTTTCAGTAAAAAAATACCTCACTGTCCCAGGCCTTTAATAGCTTTTTATTTTATTTACTCTAGGTATTTTGAATGTGCATTTACTCCAGGTTCTTACATTGCAATAGAAAGCAAATTTGCAGCTATTTTGCGATGTTACCCTGCAGAGACATTGCCCAAGACCTAAAGTAAGTCCAAATCTGAAATAATTTCTGTTTAAAAAAATAACTTGCTAGGAACGGCAGAATGTTAACAGTAACTAATTGGTAGAAATGGCCAGCAGTTACAGACAAACCTAAATAGTATATATAATTGATGATTACATAGATATAATCATTATGTAAATACCACTCCAGTGAAGTGTCAGCAAGTACACAGGATGTTCTATTGAAGCCTGTTTCCTGTTGGAACAATTGGTTGAATGTCAACACTTGCCTTAGTCTTCAAATAAGAAGTGTGTTTATAAACACTGCAATTCACCTAATAGCTTATACATGTCTCCTTCAAGCATGACGATAACAGAGCAATGACCATCCAAGTTAAGCGATCAACACAACTTGCATTTGTGCACATTTACAATTACATGCTTCTATGCTTACACATGCATCAGTAGCTTTTTACCGTAATAAGAAACCTGCTATCCTGTTAGTTTTAGGGTAGTTTTGTTGCCATGGTTTAGGCCATTGCTGTATGACATACTAATTGATCAAGTGTAAACACACATTTTACCCAGTTATTCAATGTTTTATTAGTACAGAGCTAATTAAGTTATATGATTTAATGCTTTGTTTCAGGATGAGTGCTGTATTTTGATCATCTGGGAGACTCAAAGAACAATTTTAAAAATAGATTTCCAAATCCATAACACTACTCACAATGCAATGCAATTGTAATTAATTATCACACCTTAGGGTTATTATACAACCTGATTATGGATCAAATTTAACAAGATTTAAAAAATTTGCATCTAAACTTGTGAACAGATTTTGGCCAATGTATTGGGAGGTGGGTATGATGCCTCTTTCGCATAATTTCATTTTATGAAAAAGAAATTAGAGTTCATTCAAACGTACAAGATACACGTGCATAGTTTAATTAAATTTGTTCTAAAAACAAAGGCATTGCCCATTCTCCTGGAAACACTAGACTTTTCACAAGGGCGTCAGCAGTCCAAAGTTCACATGCTGACCTGTTTATAAGGAACTGTTCACTGAAAGGAATTTCTATCTCAATGAGGAAACATGTGTAAGGGTGTTTCATTTAAATGACCAAAAAATATGGGCAATATTCAGACAAAAACATTATGTACAAATAACAAATTTTTTTGGGTTAACTGCGCTGACCTAGTAGTATATTAGACAATAGAGATTAGTACTTTTGGCTCGAAACAGCAAAAGGGTGAATGTTAGCATATAATATTATGCATGCCACTAATAAAATAGATAACATATCCTGCTATCACAAAGCCTGTGATAGCAAAAGATCAGTTGGTCTTTCCACCAAACTGCTGGTATATTTTGCCTTGATCTATGGTATCCCATATCCATGATATTATACAGGCAATTATAAATCCATCATTGATGGTCAAGTGATCTGTAGAATTTTCTGCACACACACAAAACATTTAATGTAGGGGAGATGATCAGAGAAAGAGCAGTAAGTAGGTACTGATTAATCTTGAGCACCCACATTGTCTGACAACAGGCTTCCTTCTGGAATCTAAGTACTGTCAGTACTAGTACTAGTTCTAAGGTCATTTAACTCATTATGAAGTGGGCCCCTTGTTTATATGGGCAGCTGGGATGGCAGCTGGGTTTGTGCCTGTTTGATCTACCCCCACTAGCAAATAAGCAGGCACCACATTGGGATTGGAGAGGAAACACACAGGTTAGTCATGCATTCAGGAAATGGCATGACTATGAGCTGCCTGGTCAGAACTGCCATATGAACCAAGTACATGTAGGTAATGGAGCAAGTTAAGTAGTCCTTCATGCCTACGCTTATTGCTACTTGCCACTCAATAAATCCACAATAAGCACCCTCTCTGTCAGTGGTGTCTTACTCAGCAACCTGTACTATTACCTACTACATATTACTGCAACCTGTAATATTGCTTCAAGGTGAAACTATATATATATACAAGGAGAAACTATATATATATATATATATATATATATATATATATATATATATATATATATATATATATATATATATATATATATATATAATTTATATATATATATATATATATATATATATATATATATATATAAGTATACTATATTTTTATGAAGCTATGTAGATAAATAAAACCTGATATAAATAAAACAAATAAGAACCATAACTAGGGATTTAATCATGCTATCTCACTGAATTGGTGAATAGGATCAGGGGTTTGGATAAGGGATAACTTGTGTAATGTGTGTGAGACAGAATATTTAAATGGAAAATAAAATATTTTATTTTAGTTGTGCCAAAGAGAACATGAGTTGCATATAGCTGAGTAAACAAGAACTACATTTAGAAACAAGTGAGCTCTGCTACTGAATTAATTTATTTGTATCAGAAATTTTTTTAGGAAGAAAACTTTTGCCTACATTCTGCAGTGTTATCATGGGAGGTGATTCTAAAGGTGCCTGGTGGTTTTAAACTTAAAATATATGTACTGCTCTGGCTCATGTTTTGGTAAAAAAGTGAATAAAATAGAAAAGTGATTAATAATTCCTAGTACTTAGCTTTGCTGTTTGGCAAAGCTATATCATGCAATCATGTTTTTTTGCAGATCTATGCTTTCTATATGTGTCAGTATTTGTGCATGCACATTAAAAAAATTATTATATGCCATGTTTGTTGCACTTATATTTACTAATTTAGTCAGCCACATCAAAATGTATCCTGCACACAACAGATCCGGTATTCCAACTGGTGGACTGACTGGATTGATAGACTCCGGGGGGGGGGGGGGGGCAGGGCGGGTAAGGGAATCTTATCAGTTCCTACATTTCATTACCAAAAAAGCTAAAAATGTATGATATAATTCAGACAGTCTATGAGGAGGAGCAAGCAGACAAGAGTTATGCTGACAATCTACCACTACAGCCAGCCTAGGAACTACAGCTTCTATGAGACATCCCATCTGCTTGCATCTCACCAATACACTGACATACTGGCTCTGTGCACCAGTCCTAGGAGTACCATAAATTAAACTTGTCTGAACCATCTACCCAGACTGAGAAACTCTTTTTATTGTTGGGTGTTTACATATTACCAAAAGGTTTGCTCCCTTCCATACTGGTGTAGCAACATTGCCATTTGGAAAATGTAGCATATAGGATTATCCAGGTTGTGTGCATGTATGTAGTATAAAAATAAAAGATGGAAATACAGTGTATTTATGTAAAATGACCACAATTAAGTATGTAAATTTAACAAGATTTAACAAGATTTGCCATCCAAGCCAAAGGCCCAGATGGCAAGTGGACAAGGAAGCCATTGGCTTATCGAGAGTCCAACAATGTTCATCTACTTATAACCCGCCCTCCTGAGATATGTGTCAACCTTGTTTTTAAACATATTCACGCTGCTAGCAGTTACACAATCTGTAGACAATTTGTTCCATTCATTTATTGTCCTCTGTGAGAACGAGTGCTTCCTGATGTCCAATCTACATTGATCCTTTACTAATTTTACCTCATGTCCTCTAGTTCTGCTATCCTTCTTGAGTGAGAAAAACATATTTCTATCAATATTTTCATACCCATTCAATATCTTAAAAACTTCAATCTGATCTCCTCTTAACCTCCTTGTCTCTAGAGTTGTTAAACCACATTCTGTCAGGCGTTCTTCATAACTAAGGTCTCTAAGTTCTGGAATCATTTTAGTTGCTCTCCTTTGTATGCGTTCAAGCGTATCTATATCCTTCTTACGATATGGTCTCCATGCTTGTATACAGTATTCTAAATGAGGTCTAACTATTGCTTTATAAAGAGGTATAATTAACTTTTTTCCCTTGTATGTTATGTTTCTTCTAATCAATCCAAGAATTTGATTACCCTTTGAAGCTGCAATACCACACTGCTCTGAAACTTTCATATCAGCGCTTATTGTAACTCCTAAGTCCTTTTCTTTTACAGTAGTACCCAGAACAGTATCTCCCATTCTATAGTTTACATTCAAGTTCCTATGTCCTGTATGTATGCATTTACATTTCCCCAAATTGAACAACATCTGCCATTTCTCAGACCATTTCACTAATCTGTCTAGATCGTTTTGTAAATGTTGTTTATCACCATCAGTATTAACCTTTCTAAACAGTTTTGTGTCATCCGCAAATTTCAGTACGTTACTTGTTATACTGTCGTCCAAGTCATTGATATAAATTAAGAATAATATAGGTCCTAATACTGATCCTTGAGGTACCCCACTCAAAACCGATTTCCAATTTGAAACTTCTCCATCTACTACAACTCGTTGTCTTCTGTCAGTCAGCCATTGTTCTATCCAGTCAGTTATGCTATCCCCGATACCATGGGCTTTTAATTTAAGTAGTAATCGTTGATGTGGCACTTTGTCAAAAGCTTTCTGAAAATCTAAGTAGATAATATCTACTGGCGATCCCACGTCTATCCACTTAGTGATTTCTTCCAAAAAACATAACATATTTGTTAAGCATGACCTCGCTTTAAGGAATCCATGTTGAGATGAATTTAATAATTGATGCTTAACGAGAAAGTCCACCATATGGTCTTTAATTAACCTTTCTAATAATTTACAAATCACTGACGTTAAACTCACTGGTCTGTAATTCTCTGACTTATTTCTCGAACCCTTTTTAAATAATGGTATGATGTTTGCTTCTTTCCATTCAAACGGAACAACTCCCTCTTTTAATGACAAGTTGAATACTCTTGCAAGTGGTATACTGATTTGTTCTACTGTTTCCATTAGTAATTTTGGAGGAATCCCATCCACTCCCGGTGATTTGTTATCCTTCATTGCCTTTATTTTCTTAGCTACCAATTCTGGAGTTACAACTAACGGACCTAAATAGTCAGATTTAGCCCCTGAAATTTAGCATCAGCAACTGGTAATGAACTAATATCTTCTTTGGTAAACACTGAACTGAAGTAACCATTTAGGTCTTCCGCCATTAAAAACCCCTGTGATATTATATTTCCAGCACTGTCTTCTAGAGGTCCAACCTTGTCTTGTACGTTTTGTTTACTCCTGACATATGCATAGAAACTCTTGCTGTCATTTTTTATGTTACATGCTAGTTTTTGCTCATAGCTTCTTTTAGATTGTCTGATTTCAGTTGTAGCTGCATTAAGTGCCTCTTTGTATTTTGCATAGTCTTCGTCCTTTCTGGTACGCCTATAAACCCTCCACATAGTTTGCTTTAGCATTATTTTTCTAATAGCCTCTTTTGACAAGTGTTTCTTTCTACACCGTTTTCCTTGTTTTTGGAAGGGAACAAATTTATCGATGATACTCTCAATTTCATATTTTAGAATATTCCAACATTCAATTTGCGGTCTTATTCATCAGCATGTTATTCCAATCTAGCTTTGCTAAGTATTTTCTCATATCTTTGTAGTTACCTTTGTGGAAGTTTCTCTTGTACGTTTTCTTATTTTTACTTTCTGATTTTACATTGATGTCAAAATGTATTTGATTATGGTCACTATTACCCAATGGTTCAAATATTTTTACATTGTCCACTAATTCTTTTTGTGATGACAAAACTATATCTAATACATTTTCTCCCCTGGTTGGTTCTAGTACGTGCTGAGTAAGAAAGCTATCCTGGATTAAAAATAGAAATTGTTGGTCCTCAATCCCTGTGCTCTCTAGAGAATTCCATTGTATGTGTCCATGGTTAAAATCTCCCATTATGATACATTCCCCTTTACTAACTTCCTTTATAGCGTTTATTATTTTTGTGTTGTCCTCTTCGTTTATGTTTGGACTTCGGTAAACTAATCCAATAGTTAATTTAGAATTTCCTGAAACAATTTTGCACCAAACAGCTTCATCGCAATCTGCTTCCCTTTCTATTTTTATTTCATAAGTCTGAATAGATTCTTTAACATATAAAATAACTCCCCGCCCCTTCTTCCTATTCGATCTTTCCTAAACATTACATATCCTGTCAGTCCTAATTCAGCATCTGTTATATCTATGTTGGCCCATGATTCAGTTATACCAATTATGTGAGGGTCAATATCTTCTACCATAATGTTTAATTCGTTTTCTTATTTACTATGCTCCTTGCATTTAAACATACGCATCTATAACCTTTTTCAGTGATGTTTTTCGGATGATTTGATATTGGTTTATCTGTGCTAGTGGCCTCTTGTTCTGCTTGAGACACCTCTAGGTAACCCCCTGCACTTCTAGTTTAAAGAATGTTTACTTCCAAAAATATTTGTCATTGTACCCAAGTCACTATCTACCGCTGCTGAAAGTTTGTCCGCGAATACTGCCGCCCCCTTACCACTTAAATGAAGCCCATCCTTCATGTACATATCAGCCCTCCCAACAAAACTTCCCCATAAATCCACAAATCCAACTTCCTCTTCCATACATAACTTCTGGACTAACATGTTAATTGCCATCCCCCGACAATTTCGATATTTGTGACCCCTCCTGCCCATTACAGGTAAAATCCCTGACAGTATTACCTGCTCAACCCGCGTCTGTTTTAGTGTTCTGACCAACTGCCTATATTTCCTAACTATGGCAGTTGTACCCTCCCTCTCTACGTTATTTGTCCCTACGTGTACTAAAACAGATCCACCCTTTCCCGAGCCTATGATGTTTTTTACCCTCTGAGTTATCGCCTCTATTTTGGCTCCAGGCAAGCAGACCACCACATCATCTCCCTTGTTTAAGACTCTGTCGGTCTTCCTAACTATCGAATCCCCCACAAACACCCTCGCTCTCTTCCTCACCCCCTCTATCACTGCTGCAGAATAACTCTTCCGTTCGATCCCTTCCATCACATTCTGTCCTGACCCCTTCCCTCCTGTCTCCTTCGCTCCTGTCTCCCCCACTTCCCACTCCTTTGCTCTTGTCTCTCCCACTTCCCTCTCCTTCACTCCGGTTGTTTTCCCTCCCGTCTCCCCCACTTCCCTCTCCTTCACTCCGGTTGTTTTCCCTCCCGCCTCCCCCACTCCCTTCTCCTTCCCTCCTGTCTCCCCCACTCCCTTCTCCTTCCCTCCTGTCTCCCCCACTCCCTTCTCCTTCCCTCCTGTCTCCCCTACTCCCCTCTCCTTCGCTCCTGTTGTCTTCCCTCCCGTTCCTTTCTTTCCCGTCTCCTTACGTCCTGTCTCCCTACGACCTATCACCTTCCCTCCCCTCAGCTTCCTCCCAGGCTGCGGTGAGCTCTCCTTAGCATCTCGTGTCTTTCCCCACTTTATCATCTACTGTTCCCCCACCGGAACTACTGGCACAACCACCCTGTTCCCTTCCCACCATTGCCACAACGAGCAGCCTCAGCTCTTCCAACTCCACCTCTAGTTCCTTCATCTTCGTACATCCCCTACACTCAAAACTAAAACTATCTGCCTGGACCTCAGCCCAGGACTTATCGCACCCAGACTTAACGAAGTCCACCCAGTTGCTGCAACTGCCACAAATTAAATGCCTTGTGGCCTTTAACTGCCGCTTGCACGGCGCCATCATACAATTTAATTTTAATTAGTTTGCTACGTTAGCCTTGAATAAGGCTGTTTTTGTGATCAAAAGAACACTTTAGTCTAATATACTTGCTAACTGTGTCTTCTATTAACCTCGCATGAGAAACAAAAAACCTGCCACCTAGCGAATACGGAGAACACTGTGTAACAAAACAACGAAGTCAGTGTGTACAAATTTACGCTAAAACCCTGCTGTTAATTCCTTTTTATCGAAAACGTTTACTACCACTATGTCAGATATTACCTTATGTATGTAATTTAAGTAAATAGATCAGTGTATCTTATATATATATATATTAGCCAATGTAAACTATTCACTATGCTATCTCAATTTTCGAATAGTAAACAACCCTATTATCGCTCGCTGAATTCCCCGACAGAATCCGAAACTAACTTACTCTAAAATACTCCCTCTGACTAATAATTAACAACAACTGTTTCCTAATATATGTCTACAATACGTTTGTGTATAATATATATTCAATAGTAATACTTATTCTATTTGATATACCGCGTTTTTCTGTAAATTATCTACACCAAATTCAAGTCGCTGCACCAAGTCCAAGTAGCCGGAAGTCCTCCTATATGAATATAATGACTTAAACTTTAAAGACTGGTCATGCAATATATTGCGCGACGGTATAGGGGTGGTCATACAATGACACATGGTCAGGTGCCACTTTTCTATTGCTCCACAAAGGGGGGTATGGGTACTGATCAATAGAGGCATAACGTAGGTTGTAATGGCATCGCGAAATGTTTACTTTGAGACCTGTAATTGTAATTTGAAAGACATTGCCAAAAACCTGCCCATCCAGATAAAGCAACCATGGCAGTACGAACACGACTGATCACCGATCTAAATGAAGTACTCAGGATTATCAACAATATGAGTGATAGTGCCGATGATATAATATCGCCCATGACTGAACACTCGATGAGCGACAGTGAATCAACTATTTCTGATGCTTAGAAATCATCTGGATTTTTACACTTGTCAATGGTGTCTGTCCAAAATGTCAAATAAAATACTGATTACTTTCATAGTTTGCCACTTCGTGAAAATATTTGTGTTCTTTCTAAATATGCAATCATCATTCATAAGATTTGTGACTAGTACTAGTAATTTTATTTTGGTAGATAGGCTGACAAGCATGTACATATAGAAATCATCTGGATTTTTACACTTTAACAAGATTTAACAAGATTGCCATCCAAGGCATAGGCCCAGATGGCAAGTGGACAAGGAAGCCATTGGCTTATTGAGAGTCCAACATTTTTAATCTATGTGTAGTCTATACATCTATATGCCCTCCTGATATATGTGTAAACCTTGTTTTTAAACATATTCACGCTGCTAGCAGTTACACAATCTGTAGATAATTTGTTCCATTCATTGATTGTCCTCTGTGAGAACAAGTACTTCCTGATATCCAATATACACTGATCCTTTACTAATGTTACCTCATGTCCTCTGTTTCTATTATCTTTGTTGAGTAAGAAAATATTTCTATCAATATTTTCATACCCATTCAATATCTTAAAAACTTCAATTTGATCACCTAACTTGCCAGTGATATCTGTATAAAATGTCAAATAATGTACTGAAGGCCTTCATACTTTGCCACTTTGTGTAAATATTAGTGTTCTTTCTAAATTGCCATCATTATTCATCTGTGACTATTAGTTCTTTGGTTATTGTATTTGATGTTCGCTAGTACTCCTAATATTTTGTGGCCATTTTGAATAAATTATTATGTCACATGACTTCAAAATTACTTTTTCTCACAATCAATGGATTTGCGAGGATGTTACCTTTCTAAAAATATATAAAAATGTAGGGAAAGTCTTGGTAATAATGAAATCACATGCATTTAAAAATATACATTCACATTTCTGAAAAACAAATCCAAAAGGTAAGGTTTAAAACCTCTATAGAGACTTTTTAGGCAGTGCAAATTGTTGTATACAGAAATTTATTGTTTTCTAGTTAGTTTCTACCTAGTTGCTTTGGATAGTAATCTTTGAAATTTGTTATCTTAAAAGGATGGGTTAAAACTATTTATTTATTTATAAAAACAGAAAAATGTACAGTGAACTAAAGGTTAGATTGAACAAAACTCAAGAGCATGGTAACACGTTTGTAGCTTGGAAGTTGTGATTGCTATTGTCATGTTCTTTCCAAGATTCCACCAAAGACATTCACAGGGTGTGTGCCATAATGACCCCGACATCTGCCACTAGGCTGTGTAGGTATGCAACCCTGCACCCCATGCAGTAATTCCCCAAAGTCCTAATGTATAGTATCTGACAACCCTTTTACCCATTTAGTTTAATTAACACAAGGCCTCCCTCTCTAGATTACAGGTCCCCAGCCCCGGTTGCAGCCCATTAGACTGGGTGTCAACCTTCCAGCTACTGCAGTGACAGATGGCATTAATAATAAATTAATTTGGGTTACAGGGTGTAAATGTTTAGGGGATGTTGACAAGTGAAAGCATTCCTTATAACCACTAATTTGGAGAAGGGCAAGTGGCCCTATGGGTTTGTTGCAATAAACTGTGTGGTTTATCTTAGATTATCAGCCAGCCAGACTACTGGTGTATTATTTTACTTTTTGTAGCACATCAGATTGGAGAGTAAACAAGTCAAATAGCAGATGTTAAACATTTTTATTTCTTGCTACCAGAATGTGGAAAAACGTCATTTTAGTTCTGCCAAACAATACTTAGATTAGAAAACCTGCAGCTCTGGCTCTTGCTATATGTAAGAATAAAAACTTCAGAGCTGCTGAATCTTTCCCTACCAACAAAATAAAAAGTTACATTTCAATTACAATGTCTCTGATTTGCTAAGTATTAGTGTTGCATTCAATTTAATTATATTACAAAATTAATACAGCTGATAAAAATTTAATCACATTAGTTGTCATCAGTTGGATGGATCTGTGATTGTACAGGCGCTGAGAGTGACTGGGTTTTTAATGCTATTCCTCTCAGGTGTTTACAGGAGGGTCAGTCCCAACTCCCATGTTCTACAGATTGCATCCTTTTTTATGTTTTAAGTTACATATATCATATACTAGTAGTTCATTGTTTATGTTACAGAAGCACCTTTGTATGTATATATATATATATATATATGTATATGTATATGTATATGTATATGTATATGTATATGTATATGTATATGTATAATATTATGTATATGTATATATATATATAATGATATTCAACCACCTAATTCAAATGATTCCTCCATTTTTTTTTAAACCCTGTTGCACTTAGCAGTGCTGTCCTGACACAATCGAAAGGGTGTGAATTTTTCTTGTGCTTAAATGCCAAAGTGCAAAGTACTGCATAGTAGCCAGTGGTGGCAGTACCACTTGGGTCATTGGTTGTCTTCAATACTGGACATTTGTATATCAGTTAGATAAACAATGTACAGTATAGCATGTCTCTTGGAGCCATATGATAAGCCAACATGGGTTTGGTAATCATTGGAAAATTGGAATTGCTAGGTAAGTGGGTAAACAGCTATAACATTTCAATGTAGTATTCTGGCAGCAAATCAAAACAGCATTGATATAGATGAGGAGCCCAAGAACATATCAGTATAAACAGTTTATTAATATTAGTTTATATAATTACGTAGTCTAGCAAAGACGAACACTTTGCATGCCACATTAGAAGAACACACAGTGTTAACAACAACCAAACATCCAGAACAAAAACCCCTGGACAAAAGCTCAACCAGACAATAATCCCATGGACATAATCCCCACAATCAAAACACCACATGAAACACATAACACACAAGTAAGACTAATTAAAATTAACTATTGTCTGATTGTTGCTATGGGTTTACCAGACCCAGTGCTATTAAAACCATAAAAACCATAATAGATCACTATCGCAGGGGCTACCCTGGTGGTAATTACATTATAGGAAGTGGCTAGAGCTCCAGAGCCGTAAGCACAACTGTACTATAGGTCCAGCATTCTTTCCGCTTTGTATGTGCAATAAGTGTGCACGCGCATTCCCGGCGGCATATAATGTGCGCATGCAGACGGTCAACAAATCATCAATAAACCAGGTGCTAAACACTGGAATATCATATGGTATGCTCAAATTTTACAAAATAATGATATACTATTATTTGAAAAGTATAGTTATGTCTAGCATCGCCGTCCAGCAGTGACAGAACTTTAGATGCTGCTATTTTTTATTGGCAGGTTCTTATTGCGCATGTGCACATGAAGTGCCGGACCACTAGCCATTCTGCATTATGCCTGTGTCCAGACCTATAGTAACAGCCTATATTATATGGACATACATTGTTTCGAATTAAACACATTCTCTAATTACATATAAAATATAACTTGGTTATGGTTAATAGTTAGGCTAGCTCAATTTGACCACGAGCATTTTCGTTGAAAGCATGCAGAATACACGAGAATTTGTTTTCTTGATGCACATTACAAATAAATTTGGCTCAGTAAAACAGTTAGTCACTTTTGATCGATGGTGGCTTTGATTGTGGGAGATTTTTATCTATAGGGGGTTTTCTGGTGCGTTTCCCACACTGGATAGAACCCTGGTCACACTGCACTAAGAGTATGAATACACTGTCATCTATTCATCTCCGGTTGACAGTTTTAATGTTTCCCAGCTGAATGAACAAGTGTTCTTTCACCACATCACCACATACAGTGGTTCCTGGATTACCTCACAGGGGAACAAGGTTGACAGGGGGAGTGGTGGTCAGACTCTTGACCCAACATCCACTGAAGGTGTAATTGATGCCAACTAGATAAAAGTCAATGAGTACACCACATCACAGTGATAAGCAGATTTTTCTGACACTTCTACCATGAACCAGCCATATCTACAACTATGTGGATTTTGTTGAGACAATACCCTCTAATGTAATTACCATTATCAGCCCAAGACCATTCTAATTATGGAGATTAGGGGATAAGGCTCACATTCACCCTTTTACCATATTATGTGGGGCTTATCCCAACCCCAACACAACCTTTGACCATACATCAGAAACGATTAACATTGGCTGTAAGGGACACATACCAGGCAGCACTATTCTGTACATCTGTCTATCACCTAGTGCCACAAGTAAGAATGTCTACAGTCTGCAAATCTCTGTAAAATGGGGGGCTATGTCAAATGTGCTTATCAAATCATGCACTCAAGGTAAGTTACAAAAAGTTGTTGTTATTCTATTACAAATTGTTCTAGTACTTAATTGATTTGCCAGACCATCAATTAAGTACTAGAACAATTTGTAACAGAATAACAATGATAACTTTTTGCAACTTACCATGAGTCCATGATTTGATAAACACATTTGAGCTAGCCCCCATTTTACTGAGATTTGCAGACTGTAGACGTTCTTACTTGTGGCACTAGGTGATAGACAGATGTTTCATTTAGCAAACCAACAAAAAAGCAACAGCTGCTGTTATGTTCTGTAGCTGTGTAGATGACAGGGTTCAATGGGGTAATAAAAGAAATGGTAATATTAACCCCTTGGATCCAGCAAAGAAGTTACTTTTAATACGCAAACATAGTACACCCATCTCCTTTCCTTCAGAATATAACAATAATGGCCTCGAACAATAATACTAATGGATTACCTAAATGTAACTATTAGAGGGCACAAAGAGTAGCCCAGTTTATATGATACAAATGTCAAAAGATAGCTTCAGCCTATAAAACTTCAAAGCAGGACCATATATAATGATGTAAAGCTGTTCTTTGCAGAAACATTATTTTTACATAACTTATCAAATATGTCATGGTCATATTTGGAAATCATGGAAATTGATTACAGTCATAAGGTCTCTGCCCGGAGAGATGTTCCATTTGTAAGACATATATACCAGATGCTAGGTACAGAGTGACCTTACACTGAAGTGGAAATGTAACCTCAGAAGGGCATTCACCAGTGAAGTTAAACCAGAACATACCTATGGGACTTGAAGCTAGCTAGCATATCAATCATGGCACTGGCATGTAAGTAAACAAATCTGATACTAACATGTTCAAGTATGTTGCTAATGCAAGAATCCAAAGATATTTGTAACTGATAACTATCAGTCAACCCTAATGACGGTAGTAACAATCTTTTCCCTGTTTCTTTATAAATTACAATATCAATGTGCTTTATGTACTGCTCAAATGTCCTTGATAGAATTTTAAAAACACATACATTTTCAGCTCTCTATAACTTTTCAAAGTTTAATTTTTATTTAAAGGATACTTACAAAAAATAATAACTGTTAATTAAAATGTGATATACAATCTTTGTAAATTCCGTAAAGCAATACAGTTTTGGTGGTTTCAACTGCCCAAAACCAAATACAGAGTTGGCTGTCATTTTTAAAGGTAAATAATATTATATTTAAACTTACCTGGATCATGGAAAGGCACCAAAACATAATTATACAATGGCTTTTCCCTCCTAGCCAGTGTTGTCGCCAAGATTTTGGCTGCTCCCTCGATCACTTGCACCAGATCATCGTACATAGATCCCGTAATGTCAAAGACAAATGCGAGTGAAGCAGCACCTTGTGGAACAGGAATGTTGTCTGTATTGAGATGATACCGCACATTCTTGTAAAGATGATCAGGTGGCTGAGCACCCGTCAGTGTGCACAGTTTGAAGAGGGTCAGCAGTATGAGGGCGAGAGAGGGTAACATATGTCTACACTGTTGTGAGCCCCCCATTGTCGTCACTCGCTGTGAGGCAGTGGAACTCGAAGACACACTTGCACCAATACCAGCTGGATTCAGACAGTAAAACAATCACACTACAGCTGTCCTTGTGACAGATCCACTGTGTGACAAGATTCAGTCAGTCTCTACCTTGGGAATGACACAGGGCTAGCACCAGTAGCACATCTCATGTGGCCAGTAGCATGGCTTCACAAGATTGTCTGATTCTATGCAGGTGATGAGAGCAAGCAAGTCAGCTGCCTCCTGACAATACCATTGTGTGCCTCCTGGGAGAAGTAAAAGTGGTGTAGACCTAGGCCTCCTTCTTTCCCTCAATTGCACCCACCACACAGCTACTGCCAAGTGAGAGTACACTAAGTAAGTGATACTATTCCAACCAGAGCCTTATCATTACCCTTGCATGCCCTCCTCCCAGCTGGGGAAGGTCTACTGCAGGCGGAAGGGGGTTCAAGCCAGCCTGACACCAAAGGACCCAGGGGTGCAGCTACTGAGGGAGCAGTTGTATGGGGTAGAAAAACACTGAATCCAAGATAAGAACAAGACACACTACTGGGAATACTGATGAATGTATCTGAGGAAATGCATCTGTCAGACAGCAGGATCAGGTAGGTCTAACACCCCTCAGCCCTTCAATTCATTCC
Organism: Lamellibrachia satsuma; assembly: GCA_033239005.1. Classification (NCBI taxonomy): domain Eukaryota; kingdom Metazoa; phylum Annelida; class Polychaeta; order Sabellida; family Siboglinidae; genus Lamellibrachia; species Lamellibrachia satsuma. The sequence goes on from BSQZ01000017.1 coordinate 2,679,706, forward strand.
CCACTGTTGTCTCCCAACATCATCTCTGGCTCATTTTGTCTTGTGGTTTAAAAGTAATTTGTGTGCATACTCTTACAGGAAAACTTGTTAGAAATATATATATATATATATATATATATATATATATATATATATATATATATATATATACAGGAAAACTTGATAGAAATATATATATATATATATAATATATATATATATATATATATATATATATATATATATATATATATATTAAGCTTTAACAATGAACTTATAAAATACACATATAAAATAAATGGGACAAGTACATGAGGCCTGAAAGGATGTATTTATAATTGATGGGGCTAATCCCAGCCATTGGAAAAAGTAGGGCGTATGCCCCAACTAATAATGGCAACAACTACAATGGAATAACATCTTCTGTATAAATATGGTGGAACAATATGACTGAAGAATTAAGAATACACAGAATTTGGGCTGCATATCTCAGTTTCCCTTCTAATATAAAAATATTTTATCTCTATGCATATAACAGACTAGATAATAAAATAATATATCATTAATAGTCAGAGATGAGACTGGCATTTGATATGAACTGCGCACATGTGTAGGCACTTCAGTCCCTTACAAAACATGTTACACTCCATTCAGGCATGACAGTAAAGACAAAGTTACATGTGAAACACAATACGGTTTTTAATAAAAGTCGCTACGTTTTAACTACTTTTTTATTCCCATTATAGCTACTCGTTAGTTAAGTTTGAGTTAAAGTAGTCCCGTTACAGGTACTTTTTAATTCTACAGTTCAGGAGGGAGCAGGAGGGAAGAGCATTGTCAAATCAACCAATTTTCATGAAATTTCAGAAGTTGTTTCAGAATTTGCTCAAATTTTAAACAATGAATGAGTATGCACATCTGAGCACTTCTGCAAAAGAACTAAGCATTTAAATTTACTTTGCATTTACATAATGTGAACGGGGGTAAGCGTCCAAAAATGCTTTTTTGGGCGTTTACTCCCTATTCATGTCATAAGGCGTTACAGACAAAATTTGCATGCAAATCCTTAGTTTTTTGCAGAAGTGCTCAGATATAGCTACTTATTCATTGGTTAAAATTTAAGCAAATTCTGACACATCAACTTTTTGACCATTGGTTGATTTGACATGGAATGACCCACATCATAGTGAACACAATTTATGGAGTATTTTACACTGAGTACTCTATACAATTAATGTATCTGTCTTAATAAAACTGTAGTGCACATGTTTTTTGTTACATAGTCCATTTCAGATAACTGATTCTCCCTTGGCCCAAGAATAGAATCTTGGAAGTAGCTGTATGGGATCAACATGGAGCCAATGATATTGCTTTACCTAAACTTGAAATAGTAACAAGAGGGATTAAACCCCGTTGTTTCCAATTTAGAGTCTGACACGCTATCAGTGTCACAGAGGGAACACTATAGTATGTCGCATACTTTATACAAATCATAGTTACAAAAAGAATATGACTTATGAACTTTGATTGTAAGATGTGCTTTGATTACCACAACAATGCAACAATGATGTATTTATGTACAGTCGAGGCTCGTTATAACGCGGTGGTCGACGTCCACGACTTTGGACCGCGCTGTATGCGAGGCGTGTTAGGTGTTCTCATATGCGCCACCAGGGAGCTACTAAACAACAGAGATCGCTGCCCGCTGCACCAAGTCCATGAACGCTGTCGAAGCCCTGTGTGCTTGCAGTACTGTCTTATATGCCAACATGCAGTTTATGGAACTTATTATACTAGCATCAACGTGTATTATTTTTAAATGTCATACCCTGTTGGTTCTTGAACTGAATAAAATACATGTATGTATACCGTTATGGAATAGATCTACTACGATGATGTACTGGACCAATAGGCTTAAGAATCGAAAATAACAACCTGGATCTGAGCAGCCGAAAACGTATATGATTTGACAAACGTAGTATGTAAGCTGATAAAATACAGAAAACCTCAATAGGTAGAATTAATAATTGTTTCACTTTGTCTTTTAACCTATCTTGACCCAAGCATAAATTTATTACACACCACTTAACATCGATTCATCGTTTAATATGCGGATGACGAATTCGTATTTTCGCGCACCAGTAAAGCCTTGGGTTAGTAATCTGGCATGTTGGTTTCGCATCGCGAAAACGATTAAATTTATGATGTAATGGAAGCATGTAATTTCACCCAAGTGTTATATTGGTATTGCATGCTAAATGCGTTTAAAACTGTTTATCTGATTATTACGCGAGGCGCATTTGTGAAACCGTCGAAGCAAAGCCAGCGAAACGACAGCAATTGATGTCGGCGACAGCGCAAAACAAACAACACGTTCATAATCATTCACTGACATTGTTCGCTTAATGTTTCTTGAGAAATGTCAAAGCAATTCTAAGTAGGTTTAAGCAGGCTCATTTGGCATTTTCCTCTAGGGGCAGAAAATCGGGGTCCACGACCAACCGCATTATATCTGAATCCACGTAATAACAGGGCGCGTAATAACGAAGCACAACTGTAACTGCTTTTACGTATTAATCAATTTATAAATACTAGAAGTCAAATATGTGAACCAATTCTTCTATAAGTATAAAGTTCAGAATTTTGTGGAATTCCTGTATGAAGAAAATCAGCACACCATTCCATTCAATTAATTGAAGTATGTTACTTCCCCAACAAGCATACGTGAGAAAACACCATAACAGGAAATTCAACACCCACTATGATAACACTTCTTCTACATTTCTCTTCAATGCATTTGTTTGTGCACATTTAATTGGAGAAAACTGATTTGAATGGATGTTAAATATACATATTAAGACTGAATACATGGTCCTGTTTAACTGCTACAACCAAATTACATGGTTATGATTTATACATAAAAAGTGAAATAGCAGGCATACCTATGGTGTACCAGGAATCATGGTTGTTGTTGTTTTTGGGTGTGAACCCCAACTGTCTCAGGGCGTGGGTGAGTTGTCACATTAAGTTTACCAGCCTTGGCACTGCTGGAGAAACAATAGAACATCCAATTAAGATCAACTTCTTGGTAATGACCCTCCCCAATTAACATTTTTCTATGTAAGAATATAATGGCTTGGGTATGTTCACCATATAAGTGAAGTATTTTAAAATTAAGGTTACTTTCATGGAAAAAGTCTCGTGACAACATTACATTGTGACGAATGATCTAACATTGTGAAAAAGGCATGTAAGTCAAGATGTAATTCAAAGTTTTATTTCTGAGGTTAAATACAGTGATTTCATATGTACAGTGGTGTACATCAATGTTTTGAGATCATCTTTATTTGGGTACAAATATTTGTTAATACAAAACGTGAAATGGAAAACCTCACATTTAATGCAGGAGTTACAACTGAGAAATGTAACAAAAACAAGGTGTTACAACTTTGCACGTTGGACTAATTTTCAAAGCTTCTCCATTATAAGACAATACTTGGTGCAACATGTTTTGGACTTCTAGACCTTGGAAATAACACATAGAAATACCTTTAAATATACATTCGTTCTGAGCATGACACTAACTTCATACATTTCTTGTCACTATAGAAATATTGCATAAAATATTTCTGATGTAGCAAACATATTTGCCAAAATACCTTGATATTCCTTATAATATATTGCCATATCAACAGCAGATCCATGGACTAGTAGATTGTGATAAGCCTGTGTGGGAAAACATGCTGTGGGCAGATGCTGCACAGGGATAGTTTAAAAATGCCAACCATGAGAATATCTATCCTGCTGTATTCTTTTTGAAAAAACAATGATTATCATTTAATTTTAGGGTGAGAGACACACACCAAAAATGTAATGGAAGATACCCCATGTAAAATTATCTGGGGGAAAAATAATAATTTGCCACATACTGTAATATAATATATATATATATATATATATATATATATATATATATATATATATATATACATATATATTGGTTACATTACAGTATGTGGCAAATTATGACGTTTTCCCCCAGATCATTTTACATGGGGTATCTTCCATTATATTTTTTTGGTGTGTGTCTCTCACCCTAAAATTAAATGATAAACATGATATGCATGTGAACACATTTGACAGACAACATGATATATATATATATATATATATATATATATATATATATATATATATATATATATATATATATATATATATATATATATATATATATATATATATATATATATATATGGATAGATAGATAGATAGATAATCATACATAACTATTTTCAGATACATTTCACAAATAAAGTCCAACTTCTCAAATATTTCTTGGATGGCAGGTTCCCTGACCCACCATAGCAGGTATGAAAAATACATCTGGAACCTGGAGCATTCCCACAAGACCTGTCAACCCCTGGCCCTTGAATCCAGCCCCCCAAGCTCCTTCATTCCTGACCATTAACCTAAGGCCCAAAATAAGGTGGGTCCACTGATATTTGAGTCCACTAACTGCCCACAGACATGGTTAACTAATTCCATCCGACACATCAATACTGGTCAGCTGATAAGCCTGACGGATCATTACTATTCCAGTTTTCAAGTGTCACATAGTTAATTACTTAACACTGCTGAATTCTAAAAATCTGACCGACTCAGGGACTAACAACATAGTTCTTTGTACAGGAGGTAAAATTAGCCTTCTTTGCCATGCAGCCGGATATCTGGAAGCATTAAAAAGTGTAAATTCCTCAGTACAGTGCTCTGACTTCATCAGAAGCTAGCAGGGTTGATTACAAATTCAGACTGCCAAATAAAGTTATAGGTACTATTTTTGTGGTCACAAATAGGTACCTACTAAAACAAACAAACAAACACAATAGAGACTTAGCAATATTGTGTCATGGTTTGGTATTTAACATGCATAATATTATGATATAGGTGCATTTATCTTCCTACTAATCTTCCTACACATTAGTTCTTTCATACTTCATCTTAGACAACCAATATAATTTAGAGATGTTACTGACCATAATTTATGTACAGCTGTATATTAAAATTATTATCTAAAAAAAGTAACAAAACAGAAGACTGTTGGGTCTTTTTAGTTACCAAAAATTTAATTGTTGAACTTTTTACCCTTTTTAAGAGTACCCCAGAAGGGATACTTTAATATGTAGACATGACATAAATGAAACTTTTAAAGTTTAATATGTACACATCTGACATTTAAATGAAACTCGTTGAACTCTCAATAAGTCCTCGTCCACATGCCACCATGCGATCTGGAACCTGTTGCATTCTTGTTAAATTGTGTAAATCTGAACATTTCCTTGTATCCTTTACTTTAGTCAATTATAGTTTCCAGAAGATCCACTACTTCCATGCAACAGTTTGTGGAAGTAGTTGCCCACTGACACAGATCAAATTCGATCCTGAAAATGCATGTGATCTCATGGGAAAACAAACATCAAACATTTGGTAGACCATAAGAACAGCTTAGGCCTTAGAGGGGCAAAGGGGGTTATTAAGCAGAAACACAGACATCAAACCGTCTGTCCAATTCTCCAGAGACTGGCTGCCTATGCAGTTTACCCTCCATAATCACCCCCAAGCAGATGCTCCTGCTTTAGCTTGCCCTGCCAGATGCTACTGCACCTGGGTATAGCCAGTTTCTCTTTGGACATTTATCAGTTGGTAATGTCCTGGGAATGTTCATTTTGCTTTAGTGGTGATTAAGAGTACTGTTAGCCTACATACTACACAGATGAAATGGCTGATGATGTGTGTATCATCATCTGTAATAATGATTCATCTGAAATATGCTACAACTGGTATAATGTAACATTAGCAGAAACATCAAAGATTAAAAAACACTGTTCGAAATTAAGGCCTTTTTGGCAGCCACCAATTCAAAATGCATCCCGCCAATTCAGTTCTGCCAAAATGTGAAAGTTATTGGCCCCACCTCGCCAATTCATCCCAGCGGCCACGGCTGGGTCGGACAGTATTGGTGATGCACATTACAGAACTTACTAATCTATGCTAATTCGATATAAAATACAATTATGACAAACTACTTCTTCTAAAGGCGAAGTCCACACATACAAGGGAAACCCCTGGCATTTGTAACATGGATGCCTACTGGATGATTCACATTTAATGACGTCAGTATCTTGGGGAATACCAGAGAAACACAAAAACAAAGATAGCAGACAAAGTTGCAAGAATCACAGATTTTGAAAAATGTTTGAAGGATATTATGCCAATTTACTTCATATTAAGGAGATAGACACTAATGTGCCAATTCTGATTAATGTGATATTTGGCTGTGAAAGTGAACTTCGGAAGCTTCAATTTGGAGTGAATCGAGAACGGTATAGTCTATGACCGCCATAGTTAAATAATATGACACAGATTTTTGCCCATGCCAGGACCAGGGCAGTGCGCGCGAAATGTTGGCATCAACTCTTTTGCAAATAAAATTCACATTTAAATGTTTATTGAATTTATTTCTTTATTTTATTGGTCTGCTAGTCATAAGATATGAATGATAATATTTTGTGCGGTTTATACTTATTAAATTATTATTGATTTTAATTTAAAGCGCTGTCTGTTTTAGTTTTGCGCACGAAAACGGCTTTATTATGTATACTTATAATTTATACATTTTTAGGGCATTCAAACTGAACTGGGTCGGTTCAAAATAGAACTGGGCTGGTTAAAAAATCTGGGCCAGTTAATTTTTTTACTTCAGACACTAATAAGTGTAACTATATCTAAGAACCATTGCAGCTACACCAGGCCACTGGCCAATGATCTATATATGCAAGAAAAACAAAAGGAAATGTTAATATTAAAATTAAGAATTCTTATTTACCGCTAGAGCAGATGTAAAAAGTTGAAGGGCTTCGTCAACTGTAATTTTACTACAGTGAACTCTAATTAATAGAATAAGAATAGGGAGGGAATGATACTATCCAAGCCAATATATCTATTCTACCAAAGGGCTGATTGTTATCTGTGATTCAGTTAAGCGAGTCCAATCTAAGTACTGCAGTGCAATAAAGATAAAGACTTTAGTGTAATGAATCAACACAGCTGACTGAACTCTACAATGCTAACACAGTGTTGAATATTCTTTGATGATACAAATGTACTCAGATATATAATCACATCAGTCATTTTTCAACCATGAACTTTATGTTTTTTATTTGCACATTTCACAATCTGTTTTAGACTCTGTTGTATCTGGAGAAGGCCATGATCCAGGGTTAATAGTTAACACTGCATGCTCCTCTGAAGTAAAGACCTGCAGGCTCTGTTTCTTGGTTGGGGATGGCTCTGCCAATTTGCTGGACCAACTATGGAGTATCAAATGAACATGTGCTATGTTGCAATGGAAGGGCTACAGGTAGAACCCTAGGGTATAACAAACGATCACTCACTGCTCACCTGGTTCCCAGACTTCAATAGCGCAAATTATGCCGACAAAAAGTCGGCATTTTAATCAACGCTTTCATTCCCATATGTTGAAATCAGTAAATCGATGATCAAATTTGCTGTACCGAATTGCTAATTAAAATATATTCTGTATTTTTATGTAGTCAATGTTTGCTAATGACATTTGTCAATATACTTTTGGTTCACAGATTAGCTTAGCAGATAGATGAAACAGGAGCATTTAACTTGGTTTAATTAATAAAACAAACAACATCAATATGGGGCAGGTATTCTGTGCTCATTTTTAATTGAGTAATTTCAATAAAAGATCTTATGATTGTTTTTTAAATCCTGCATCACTTGAAATTTATACTAAATAGTCAAAATGAATAAAACTTATTTCTGGATTACACATTTTATTTCATGATCGTAACTATTCATCCATTATCACAACATTCCAAGTCTTTTCATTTTGAGAAATACCACAAGGACAAAATTACATCTGAATAAGTCAGTGTCACTAATAAAATACCTGGAGTTTTTGGTTGACATATACTCATACCCAGTGAACTATAGTGACCAAATTATTGACAAGTATGTTCCACCTTCACAATTAACACATGCACACACACACGCACGCATGCACGCACGCACGCACACACACACATATGTATATATGTATGTGTGTATGTGTATGTGTATGTATATGTAATATTTTATGTATGTATATATATATATGTATATGTATATGTATATGTATATGTATATGTATATGTATATGTATATGTATATATATATATATATATATATATATATATAATAAAGCCTTTACTGAACAGCAATACAAAAAATAAGAAATCACTTAGTTAAACCAAATATTTCTAAAAGCAAATTAATAAAATATTTTCTTATTTGTGTCACAGATGGGATCAATATTTCCTAGCATTTTATGAGAAAGATAAATAAACATATAACTGACATGTGAGCTCCCCAGTTATCTTGTCATCGGTTGGGAGCATAACAATTTAAAAATACACAGTCGTACTTTGACAAGGAAGTTAGTTGTCTTAGTTCATTTCCCATGAACATGACATTACTCCTATTGCCATCCAATCACTAGTCCGGAAAACTATGTAGGATGCCAACCCCACTAATTATTAGTGAAGCTGAAAATTCAGCCACAGCTGCATTGATGAGCAGATTATGACTGCCTCAGACATGACCTCCCCCTCATTCTTGTCATCTGTCATATTCCAAATGCTTTCCCAGATTTGTGTCAGGACCTGACCCTTTCATGCAGTGGCTTTACCTTCTTCACATTGACACAATTTCTGCTCTTGGGTTTCCGACCCACATTTTCTGGGCCCACTGCTGCGGCAATGACAGCTAGACCACCTGAAATGTAAAGTAACATTTACTGAGCTGTCACTTCAAACCTGAAAAATATAAATACTGCTACACAAACTTTTGTAGTTTACTCATTCAGTTTCCATTAACCATAAACAAGAAGTTTTCTTGGTAATTGTAATCAATAACAAATGTGATAAATAACAAATGGTTTATGTACATAATATTGCAGATGTCTGTTGTCAATAGCTTAGACATACAGTCTGGTGCCATCTCTCAGATTCTTGGAACTATGTTGGCATGCCTGCTTACTACTGATAACATCACAAGTGTCAAAATATCAGCCCTAAAACCTATTCATAAAACAACAGTTGTTTATTTAAGAATAGAACTTGGTTCTAGACCCTTGTATATGATGCAACTAAAAAAGTCTGGTATTCATTGATATAGATGAGTGATACTAAGGCGATGTATGGAAAGATTTGAAAGAATTGCAACTGAAGAAACAGTAAATAGCTATGGATTGTTTGCAAACAATGCAGTAACTGAACAAGAACTATATATATATATGCTACCAATCTCTGACATCTGACAGGAGGAATGCCTTGTCCTACAAGCGTTTCAAGGCCAGCATTGTGGGAAACAGAATGAGGACAGAGTAAACAGAATGTGGGTGTGTGCTCTGTGTTATTAGATAACGGTTAGATAATGGTGGAGGGTGTTTAGGTGACCTGGATACCATTTCACTAAGATTCTTATGAGCTCATAAGCACGAATTTGCGCAATAAAATCATTAGCTATGATCAAAACAGAAAACAGTTTCACTAAGAAGTCATCATAGAATCCTTCATAAGAATGCTCATTATAAATGACAGTCAAATCGGCATAACTGTGTAATATATGGACTCCAGTTTTAGACAGAGATCCAGTTTTTCAGCAAAATATATATAAGTCTTCAATATGTAAGCAATGACTGGTTTATAGATTATGGCTTTTGTTTACAACATGTATTTTACAGCACTGAAGTTGACAAGTCATTGTGTGCTCAGTTTTACAGCATTGCGACGGTCAAGGTTGTTCACGAAACGTTTACTGTTCAACCTTGACCAGATTTTAAGCTGTACATAACTTAAAATGCACCCCTCCGAGCCCAACTTTCATATTGCTATACCCGACAACACAATTTCAATTGAGGATGTTGGTGCTTTCTGCAAGCTTTTTTATTGAAAACTGTCAAAACTTCCGCCAGTGTGTCACAGAAATAGTGTCCTCTGTGACATTGCGTCTTCTTTTCTAACATTACATTTTTGCTCTTCACCCAGTACGCCAGTCAAATGTGGTTAAAAAGTGGTCGATGGAACGTATTATCAGCCACTTTTTGACAACTTTTCTGTTTTGCCCAATTGCTCACACTGCAGAGCTTATGATGAAAATTTTAACCAAGTACGGTTGGCCTAAGGTTTAGATGACTCAAGACTTCTTCTTGTGTAGCTATAGCCTCAGTTGGTTGACATATCCTTGCAATCTCTCTAACCACTTCGAGTCCACCATCTGTCCAATGCTTAATGTTGTCAATCCATCCCATTTTCTTCTACTTCCTCGGTTTTTTCCTAGTACTTCTCCTTCTTTGCTGTAAGTACCATACTATCTGGTATTCTTTTCAAACGACCATACTTAGCCAGCTTTCTTCTCTTAATGAAACAAAGCTAAGACCTTGTTCGTTAACCCCTGCTTTATCTCTGACCAAGAGTACCAATTATAATAATTATTCAATTATCTCATACTGTGTTTGTGTATGTGTGACCGACTATGTGCATGCGCGAGTGTACATACATCAATATGTCTAGCATATTTATATTCTAAAAAGAGTTGAACTAATTGTCTTATTTACAGACGTATCAGATGAGATAAAAAAAATAATTATGATTCCATCTCTTTAATGGGATTTGCAGTAGACTAAACTTTTAAAGGACACATAGACTACATCACTCTTTTCCAGATCAATCCCTGTAAAAAAGCATACATTTTCGCCATAAATTATTAGTCATACATTCATTTAAATGTTAACATATAAAGTCCACCACAGCGACATCCCTAATTTTACGGACATAGTCTATAAGAGTCATACTTTACATACTCTGCATTATTTCATTGTCACATCTCATTATGATGAGCCTGACACTGAATCCGATATTTCAAAGCCGGAATTTCATAAACGTTTCCATCGTTTTCGACATCGTCGTCGCCGTCGGAAACGCCACCGGCACCGCCCCGGTTTTTTATGTTTTGCTATTCAGTAATGTATCTTGAAGTAATAACAATGTAAAACCATCATCTTGCACAAATCTACAGGAATTCAGGTCACGTTTATCATTATTTACGTGTTTAACGCCATGGTATCTTACCCATGTTTACACAATGTTCAACAATGCCAACGTTCAGCAACTGTCCTACTCTGAGAAAATGTCGTCTGCTTTGCATGTTCAACATGTAACCGCTAGGTGTAATTAACTACGCAGCTGCCATCTGCTGATCGTCTACCTAACTAATTTTCAGCATTCACAAAATAATACTTTCAATGCCAAAAAACGAGTGACCGTAAAAAACGTTACTTTTGATTTAAGCATGTCTTCGACGCTTAATTGTTCTTTATTTATATTTTTTTCCGGGTACAGGAGATCCACATCTTTAGATTTTGGCGAAAGTTAGTTGTATTTTACCCATGGCAGAGCTGTTCCAACACCAACGCGACTTCTGCAGAACGTATTCAACCACGCTGCAGGCCCTATATAGTTACTGCTCTTAGAAATTGACATATGACCGGCGAATTTAGGGGAACGAGCGGGAGAGCCCCCCTCCCCGGAGAGGGAGCAACCGGTAATAACAATGATCAATCCCCACTAAACACGTCGCCTGCCAGTACAAAAATGTATGATTCATTGAAATTATTCTCCTTTTAGAGACATTATTTCCCTAGAATTTTGTCCCTTTAGAACATCTAACATTCAGAAGAACCCCTGTTTTACATATTTGATCAGAACACATACGTTTTCGCAGAAATAAATCGGCGTCTCATTTACTGCGTCTTGTTATCTACTGTTAACGCTTTCATTGCCATGGTCGGACCCAGGGAGTGTCCGTCAGGTGCCCGTGCACCCCCCCCTATTATACCCGGATGTTGTTCATCAAGTTAAAATTAGTTGTCGAGACATCGCGAGGTGGGGCAGTTCTGGACTTGTCCCGCGGTTGAAGACATTTCTAACATGCAAACCCAGGACAGTGCCACAAGTACTGCCATTTGTTCCCCAGTGGTTGGGGTTTACTTCCCAGTCTGCACTATCCCGTAGTAGCCTACCCATTCATACAAGCATGCATATTCTTTTTGTCAGTACATTGTTAGTGAATTTCCGATGGTCGTCAGTTGTTGTCGCCCAAACAATTGGACGCATTGGTTCTTTCAAGAGACGATGCGTCCAATTGGTTGGGAGACGCTGTGTCGCCCAATTAATCAGACACCTAATCGTTCGTGTGAACGAGCCTTTAGGCTGACATATCCATGTGAGAGGAAACCAGCTTCGTGTATTGTTTATCCCATCAGCAATGATGAGGCCTTTGAAATATCAAAAAAAGAACTTTAAACTTCATCCTGAAATGTACAAAGTAGAATATTAGTGAGGAAGCTAAGTTTATCTACTGGTGTGGCTGCTTTGATTCAGGCCAGTAACCCAAAATGCGGTGTAAACAGTCATGTACTTAACGTGTAAATCACGAAGGTGTGTAATGTGATAGTCCATGATTCTTAACTTTCTCCCAAATTGGCCAGGGAATTTCGAAAGCATGAAGTGACGAGTTCATCGCAATGAGGCATACGCGTTCAAATTTTAATTGATTTAATTATGGTGGTGGTATGAATTCAAAAAAGAAACATGAAATATTTTACATATTTAAACATAACATTATTCATGTTGTTTGGTCTTTGGAAGCATAATCTACTGCCCCTATAACAAGCAGGCACCTTGCCGTGTAGGCTTTCGCTTTACAAATCTCCCCCCCCCCCCACGAGAGCACATAGGAATACTTGCCCAACCGTCGGCCAGGTAATTGACAAGTTCGCACGTCGACAAAAACAATTACCCCCAAGAAAAAATTCTTTGGGGCCTCTGTGACGCACACGCACACGCACACGCACACGCACACGCACACGCACACGCACACGCACACGCACACGCACACGCACACACACACACACACACACACACACACACACACACTGGATATAATCAAGTTATTATGCATGCATCTGAGTTAACTGAGGCAAAGTGGCGTGAACGAAATTGTTCAAACTTCAAAACGGCAGTAAGAAGATTTGAACTCAGGTCCTATCGATTGAGAGTCTGTAAAACAAAATCAATATGGATTGATTCCAGGTATAGTAGGGAACAGTATCTTGCGTAGGGTTTACGATAAAAAAATCCACCACATACACACTTGTGGTTTGTTTGGCTTTATTCCTGACTTTTAGTTAATTTTCAAAATGTAGGGTAACCTGGGGCAACACGGTCCCTGGATGTAAGACGGGCCCCATCACGTGATCAAAAGCTAAACAACACGAAACAAGTAATTAAATCAGTGTGTTTTTAAACTTTTACATGCACTATTATATGCACTGATCTAATAATCACGAATCATGAACTTAATTGATGACATGATAATATTATTAATCAGGTCAAACAATACAAAATGGACAATAGTATGTTGCGTTTTGTATACATTGTGTTAAGACATACGTTGTGTCTGTGGGGCAAGACGGTCCCTATGCATGTGGGTCAAGACGGTCCCGATGCATGTAGGGCAAAACGGCGTCCATGCATGTAGGGCAAGACGGTCCCCATGCATGTGAGGCAAGACGGTCCCAATGCATGTGGGGCAAGACGGTCCCCAATGCATGTGAGGCAAGACGGTCCCAAATCCATGTGGGGCAAGACGGTCCCCAATGCATGTGGGGCAAGACGGTCCCCAATGCATGTGGGGCAAGACGGTTCCCAATGCATGTGGGGCAAGACGGTCCCAATGCATGTGGGGCAAGACGGTCCCCAATGCATGTGGGGCAAGACGGTCCCCAATGCATGTGGGGCAAGACGGTCCCAATGCATGTGGGGCAAGACGGTCCCAATGCATGTGGGGCAAGACGGTCCCCAATGCATGTGGGGCAAGACGGTCCCCAATGCATGTAGGGCAAGAGTCGCAGGATGGTCCCTAAGTCTTATTCCACACGAACTCGGTCACAATGTATCAAATGCATTACGCATGCCCAATTATGGTTAATATATTTAATATAAAATGAACATTGCATTGTTTACGTTCTGTTAACTTGTAGGATGCAATTATGATGGAATATTACTAAACCAATGTTCTATTATATATGGATTGCAAGCTGTATAGTATATGTTAACTGCATTTTAGATTTAGCAACCATAATGGCCTGATAAATTATTACCATACCATTTGTAATAATAATAATAATAATAATATATATATATATATATATATATATATATACACATTTTAATTTCACTCTTACTCTTACTTTAATTACTCTTACTCTTGCTATTTTTCAAATGCAACTCGGCTAGGTTGTTTATTTACAGAAAATGGTTTCCTATGGGTAACACACATACCTGTCCATAATGTGAACACATTAAAGACATGCTATAGTAGTTTAATGGTGTACAATTTGAAAGTTTTCTTTGGGGGGGTCGCGTTGCCCCAAGTTACTCTTTTTATTGAAGTTTTGTCATTTGGATTTATATTTTTAACTAAATCCTTCGTTACGGTACCTTAACTATATAAAGCCAATCTTATGAGACACCCTGAAAATACTAGGTTTTAACCAACACATTGGATGATGACGGCGGCAAAAATGCGATCCAATAATGCTTTGCGCGACAGGGCTTCCCCGGCAATTGACGTAATCGCGCAATCACGTGGCGTCATCCGGTATTAACAGCTACGTAACCACGAGACCGACGCCGCATAACGACGACTTTTCACGAGTATGCATTGTGAGCTCTGTTCTAAAGCGATATCTTACAGAAACGATGAGAACGAGTATGCACACAATGGCAGTTGGTTGTGAGTAAATAGTTAATTATATTATACTGTGCTTAATTAATTAAATATAATTATTAGTATTAGTAAGAGTATTTTGCAGTCGTGACAGCCAGCTTGCGCGAACAGCTGGCTCTTATGCCCGCTTATACCACTTCACTTCAATTGTTCTGTGTAATATTCTCCACTCGGTCCTAGACTTGGCGACACGATGCAGCTGCTTCAGGTCGACCCTTGTCTTCAGTCACAAACCGTTGCGCTGCGGTTCGGCGTCTAGGGTGCCGAGGAGGCCGGTTCTGGATCTGCCGCGATATCCCTTGAGTTTGTCAGTTTGGAAAAAATGCAGACATTGCTTGGTTTGGGGGGCGCGTCCTCGTCCAAGCGTAGGGTGTGGCTACAGAGACGCCATCGCATGTCTATCAAATATGTGCTTATTTGACGGCACCGACATCGTTCATACAACTTCACGTTTGCCTATCCTATGTGGCCGGTGAATCCCAATGAATGAGCGGACGTGCTTCCGATGGAAGGCATCTAGTTTTTCCGTTTCCGTCGCCGTCAGGCCCCACGCACCCACGTTGTACAGTAACACTGGATGCATTATATAAATGCAATCAGGGGCGTATTGCTTTTGTCTCTCCGACCTGTCCGCGGAGCGAAATGTGCTATTCTTTTTGACGCGGAGAGGTCACGTGATTTCTCCCCGTTACATAGAACAGACCGGAGAAGCTGTCCGGACCGCTCCGACCTCGCCGCCTGCGTCCATATTGTTTATGGGCGATAACAAGGCGGTTGCTACCCTCTCCCAAGTCTATTCTTTGTGTCCTCTCCGCATTCTCCGCTTCCGGTGACTCCGCGGACGTCAAAAAAAATACGCCCCAGGGTTGCTCGCTGGTATGCTGTCTCCGCAGGCTAGAGGACCACTTGGAACGTGTCCGAGCAGGGATCCAAGTTTCTTGGTCGTCTTCCATTCTCCGACAACACGATCGGCTTCACGGCTTATGCTCCGTTTTTTGTCGACGTTGACGTACAGCAATCAATCACCCAGTGTTGTTGGCGCGATCTCGTTGACTTTGCTCAGGTTATGGTCGGTTGAGATGAAGTCGGCGTATATTGCTTGGCTGGGTAAGTTGTGGTCGGATGGCGGTCGGATTGGAAGACATTCGCGCAGTGCCTGATTGGCTGCTTCGAGGTGCACGATGGAGGTTACCGGAGACAGCGAGTACCGTTTGTGAAGCGCCGACTGTCGAGTTGAATGGGACACCGCCTCCACCCCCTGGTCACGCTTCAAAACGCTATCATATTTTACACATCCATTTTATATTCGTTTCATGGTTACATTGATTCTCAGTTCACATGTAAAAATTAGATCTATACAACTAATAATAAATCAAATGTCCATGTTTATGGTTATATTTATGTTTAATATGTGCAATGATACTTTTAATATGTGCAATGATACTTGTAATGAACCCTTGGAGTGTACTGATACACTTATAGTGAACCCTTGGAGTGTACTGATACACTTGTAGTGATCCCTTGCAGTGTACTGTTACACTTGTAGTGAACCTTTGGAGTGTACTGATACGCATGTAGTGATCCATTGGAGTGTACTGATACACTTGTAGTGATCCCTTGCAGTGTACTCTTACACTTGTGGTGAACCCTTCGCGACAAGCCACCGATGTCCCCATACCATATCTGCTATTGACCGTCCGCGTCGAAATTTGCTTTGGGATTGGGAAAGGAAGTGGTTCCCCTGGTCGGAGATCCGGTGCAATGTGATGAGAGATAACGTCTTCCGTAGAGTTACTACAGGGTTAAGACCACAGTTGACCTTCCTGTTTATTGTTTCACACGAATGTAGGGCGTATTAAATTGCGTTATGTGAATTTAAAGAATTCATACGATGTGACATAAGTGCAATTGAGCAGGCATATTCACAGGTTTGTTTGTAGAAGCTATTGGCTGTGAAATGGTGCATTTTTTTGAGAGTTTAAAAGGCGGAGGGATTTATGGGAATTTTTCTGCTATGGGCCACGTGGGCGCATGAATACAAGGCTATTTTTGTCAAAATTGATGGGCATCGCACGTCGGGGCGTTTTAAAAGAGCTGGAGGTATGTGATTTTGATAAAACTTGGTCAGCATGTTTCAGAATTTTTAGTGGTCACGTTTTCTTATAATCTAACAAAACGTTAACATGGCCACCATTGCAATTTTCAACTGTGGTCTGACTCCTACAACAACATGTTGTTGTTGAGCAGTCTCTAGTTATTTGGCAGTAATTGGCGCATCAAGCGACTTCAGCGAGCCTTCAAACATATCAATGTCATGTTCTACATCATCATGGAACGGGTTTTCGAAGTGTAATAATAGTTAATATTCGGTCCACCACCGGAGATCCGGCCCCGCCGTCCAACCACCGGAGATCCAAACCGCGAGCTACTTTCGCGGTGCAAACATCGGGGAACTGATTTCAATGATAAGGCCACTGGGAGCCGCTCTCGACAGTAAATCTACCTGAGAGCCGGTCCGGCCACTGACACGACGTTCCAGCCACTGGGGAGCCGCTCTTGGCGGTGTATGGCCGCCGAGTGAGCCGCTCTCGACGGTCCGGCAACCGGGGAGCCGCTTGTGACAGTAGGGCCACCGGGGACCCGGTCTTGATGGTCCAGCCACCGGGGCCCCGCTCTCGACGGACCAGCCACCGGGGAGTCGCTCTCGACAGTACAGCCGCTCACGACTGTAAGGTCACAAGGAGCCGTTCTAGAAGGTAGGCCACAGGGGAGCCACTCTCGACGGTAGGGCCACAGGGGAGCCGCTCTCGATGGTAGGGTCATCGAGGAGCCTCTCTCGGCAGCATTAGCCTGATTATGTTTATGTTAACTTTATATAGCTGATTTATATAGTTCGTTTCTTCTGTAGATTAAAAATATGTCCCACTAACAAGTGTCACCCTGCCGCAAAATACAAAGCACAAAATAACAATACGCCCCATGTATAACAGCCCAATATGCCCAAATAGCTCATTACGACAGGTTTTATACAACGAGTTATGTCGCAGCCACGTTGCACCACAAACGGTGGCGCCACATCACGGAGACTGGAAAACGGATCGGGCAGACCGGGGTTAGTTGTTACAATTTTCAGTTAAAGTCACTTTTTGTGAAAAGTATGTTAGATGCATTATTTCTGTAAACGTATACATTAAGTGTATTATTCGTGTTAATAAACTCTACCATTCCATTGATATTCCATGTTCTAGTTAGGTAGATATGTGAAGTTTCCCAGACGCTGTCGACTGTAACAACAAGCCCAGTAAGCGGGGCAAGTTGTTACAGCAAAGAACGCGTGGTTCGCAAAGCAAGTGTCACTCGTACATGTCACTGTTACTACATTAATTGGATCATACACACTTATACATCTTATACACAGGGTGCAGAACAACAGGTGTTCACAGCTTTATATATTAAGCTATTAACTTTTTTACCAAAGTGGACTCATTCCCCGGATTCTTACATAACAAACAATTGTGAATGGAATATGAATTATTGAATGGAGTAGGAAATAGTTAATTAAAATATATATGCAATGCAACTTCTAATTTAATGATACCCGCACGTACGCACTCACAAACGTCCACATCTCAATGAATCGTGTAATATTTATTAATTGTTCATATAGGGCTATGCCATAAAAAATAACAAGATTGAACAAGATCGCCATCCAGGACAAAAGTCCCAGATGGCGAGTGGACAAAGAAGCCATTGGCTCATCGAGAGTCCAACCATTTGACAGATATGCGTAACCCGCCCTTCTGAGATACTTGTTCATTTTGTTTGACGCTGCTAGTATTAACAGTACTGGTTATAAACCAGTACGCCAGGCATCACAAGTGAAATAAAGCGTTCACACGTCGTGGTTAAATATGTTTTGTTCTTCTTTCAGTCATTTTCAGCACACAACTCGCTGGCTGAGCCATCGGTGCGAGCTGCTCGAACGTTGTTACAGTTGTTACAACTTGCCCCAAACGCAATGTTTGCAGTTGAACGCACGTGGACGATACCAAATCCTTTTTTTAATTTAATTTGTACTTGGCATGACCCCTTATACTATATAGTAGACATATTTCAAGTTCCATTCACGAAACCTAAAAAGTGGTCACCTGAGATGAAAATGTTTACGCATACCCAAAACAGTTTAAGGTGGTTAAAAAGTAAGTTTTGTCCACACCTCATTAATGTCGTCTTCTTAGCTCCCGATGTTTGGACAGTGTGTCTGCTGGTGGACTTCTGCTGGTGGACTTTCAACCAACTACTGTCGACGGTATCTCCATATGGAAGCTATGTTTTCGTAAACAACATAGCAGACGACTCTTTAGCAACTTGCTCCTGTATACAACTAGCCCCGTTCTCCCCTAGTGATAGTTATGGCTTGGAATGGTTTTCAAATGTTTATTTAAAGCATGTCGTGTTTAAAAAGAAAGAAAGTGAAATCACCACTTGTGGAGGTTGTTATGTCACCGAGAGCCAGGTGAAATAGGCAAAAGTTTATTTTGGGCTATCATTATTTTCAAATTAAATAGTCTTGCCTTGAAAATGATGACAATTCGTGACGTAGAAGACATAATGTGACGTAGAAGACATAACGTGACGTAGAGGACGAGTCGTGACGTGATAATATTAATATATATATATATATATATATATATATATATATATATATATATATATATATATATATATATATATATATATATATATATAATATATATTGTGTTTGTTTATATATATATATATATATATATATATATATATATATATATATATATATATATATATACATATATATTACCATTATCGTGTATATGTGTATGTATAATTTTTATTGATGTATATAGCCTTATCATTCAATCGGCTGAGTTCTTTATAAACATTTGTTCGATGATTTTAAAACACAATGTCCTTTACGTCACCATTAGTGTGAGTAAAGGACCGTGACGAAAAGGACTGCCTTTGTGTTCACGACGAATTATAGTCACATTTATAGCCACGTGTTAATGTTATTTTGTTATTGTGTAGAGTAAGTGTACCGTGTCTGGTATAGCTTAAGTATAGCTCATACTGTGTATGGTATAGCTTAAGGCACAAAAAAAGAGACAGCGTATGGACAACGTGACTCAATAAAAAATTACGCTAAATTGAGCAACAACAAGAAAGTAAGGACAGTTATTTTTAAATATTAAAAGTTAAATAATTAGGTAATTAACATGTTACAGGTGTGTTGCTAATTATATCAGGACACGCATTTGATACGTATCCCATTGTTATTTAAGATGTTTTGGACAGGTCTACGGGGACAGCCTATTTTGGGGTGCACCGTCGGATGAAACCGAGGAAAATGAATACACATGAGTCACATTGTATATAAAATACATTTGTAAGTCGTGTAAAAGACTCATCCCTTAAGATATTGAAGAAACAATAGTAGAGAGATTCCGTTGATGGATATTGTAATCTAAACATGAGGGACACAAAACTTTGCGTTACTGTATATTCCCCTTATATCCTACACGATGTATGGCCGCGCACCTAATCATTTGTACACTGCCCCGCTCTCTTCGTCCGTCGTGATTCTCCGAACCAGCCCAACATCAAAGAGCAATTCAAGAAAATGCATGTCATTACCCGACAGATCAGTGCCGACCGATCCACAGCCAATTGAAGTTAAGTTCCGGTATGCAGGCCTAAGTTCTACATGATTGTATATTTATATATTATTCTACATGATCAATATTGGTTAACACAGCAACTGAGACACGTTTCAATAGGTCGATATGCCACGGGTACTGATGCAATGTAACAGAGGTTCAAACACGACAGTGGAGTATCCTTCAATGTTATGCTAAGGTAGGTTTAGAACTAACATGTATGCACCATTTTAGGGTTTTCATTGCTAATAATTCCCCTTTTGGGTGAACTGTTGGAACACATTTTCTTAGTTCATGCTGTATCTGACTTTTTGTGTGAACAGCTAGGCGACATAAACGTGTTGGTCATCTCGTGCAGGCAATATCTACGGACAATTCCTTTCCGAATGTGACCGTAACCGTTTGTCACGTTACACAATGTGTTGACAGCCTCAAACGTGATGCCCCGTTGTTCACCAGAAGGCGCCACAATCTGCCTGCGATGCCAGATGCACGGTTCATCAATGCTTTCTGGATGTTTGCGAGAATAGTGAAACAAATATATTAAAAGGAAAGACTAGAGATGTACTAAGTTTGCATAAGAATTTTAACACTTTTTTACTGAAACAAAACAGGTAATAACAGCTCTTGAATGTAGAGAAATTCCGGTTTCTAGGCTTGTTAATTTATGCATTTTATCTCAACAAGAAACATTCGGTATACCAACCACACTTCTTGTTGAGATAAATAATGTTTAAAGATAATAACAAATCATTATTTATTATGGGTGGGTGAGTGAGGCTGGCTGGCTAGTAAGTGTGAGTACACGAATGGAACAAGCGTGGAGGGGATTAGCAATAAATAGAAAAAGGAAATAGCCAACGCGAGAGGGGGGAAGCGTGCTAGACGCAGATGGCGAGCCGACTCGCTGGTCTTGTGGCACGGTTTTTGTCTCGATCGACAGACAACTGATTGGTATTAATTCCTTTACGCAGCTGCCCCTGCCGGCCGTGTAACGACAGCGGACCGTTCGCCTGGCCTGAGTGGCACACGTCAGCATTCGATGCCGCAGACATGCTTTTGTGCTGTATACAATTTCTCTGAGAAGGAAAGCTTTAAAACATGGTACTCCTATCTACTGTGTACGTGCGCTTGGACATTTTTTCAGAACATATTTTCTAAAGAAACTGAACAAAACACTTGGTTTGATGCAAGTAGTTATAAGATATAAACCTGGACAAAAATATGATACTCAGCTCAGAGTTATCTTTAAGTTGTGAATGATAGTATTCACTTACAAAAAGTTACAAAACGGTCGAATTGAGGTTTCGTAGAATTTATTTTTAAATAATTGTTTTCCCAATTAAGTTATTGAAGAGGCAATGTTTTAGGCAGAAAGAAAATATCATTTTATAAATTGAAAAAACACGATCATTGTCACTTTCGTGATCTGTTTCGGTAATGCGGTTTGGTTTCAGTGGAATGCATAAATATATTATAATATTACCAGAAACGTTTATTTGCTATACCAGCGACCTTGAGACATACAATCGCAATTAGCAAGGTTGGAAAAGTATGGGGAAACAAAATACGGTCGCAATATGAAATAATCAATGTATATTTAAATAAATGTTCACTTGAAATCGCATTTGAATTTTTAAGCGAGTTTTCCGTAGAATTTTTAATTGAATTCCCTATTGAATAATCCGTAAAATGTTCGATGAAATACACGATGGTATTATCATGCGTATGCTCATTCAATATTCAGTTTAATTCCCAATTTAACAAAATGCCGCTTGTTCTGTGAGATATTAAAACATGTCTTTATTCTCCTAGATGAAACGTATATTGTAAATGTTTTTTTACACATCCTTGTTGATGTGATTCTAAACGACAACTTGACGAACAAAAATGTAACCCAGAAAGTCACTCATTCTATGCCACAGCGTTATATAGCAAACTCATTCTTGTTGTTTTAGACACACCGTTGAATCCATTTTTCTCAACAATGTCTCCACAAAATGTCCCGTTAGCATACCACACAAACACTAACAAAATAACTACTTACAATTTAACCGACTCTGTTACCGGCGCCTCTATGCTAAACAGTTGGGTATTGGGGGGGTGGCATTGAGCTATGGGCTCCCTTTTAATTTAATTTTTTTACCTATTTTTCAGTTGCGCCGCTACATAGTAGAATGGGCTCCCCCTCCCCCCGCCCCCTCCCCCCGCCCCCCCCGCCCCCCCCGCCCCCCCGGTATCCCCTTTGCGAGATCCTAGATGCGTCACAGATACTAATTATATTTACTTGATTATATGTGGGACGCGGTGGCGCATGGGTCAAACATCGGTCTCAAACTAGAAAACCCGGGCTCGAATCGTGTTGCTGCCGTTTCGAAGCTCGGTTAATTCCATTCACTCCACGTTGCTCCAGTTCACTCGGCTGTATAAATGAGTTCCCAGAGAAGTCGTGTTGGTGTTGTAATGAACTGGTCTGCCGGGGGGTGGGGGGGGTGAAGTGTAATGCGCTTTGGATACCACGCTATGCATGCAAAAACGTACATGTTTATTTTATTTTACAGTATTGACAACTAACAACCTCTTTATGGCGTATGAACGACAACGGTTTCATTTTGTTTCAACTGCGGCCTTCCCCGGCGGCAGAACTCGACCGAACGCTCGCTACTTGTTGAGCGCGCTGCTGCGTGCAAGTCTCGCGGGCAAGACGGTCGGTGGCACGCGGCAGCCGTATTGTACGCCGTCCTGCCCGGCTTTGTTCCAGCATCTAATTGCTGTCTCATCAACGACCCGTGCATGTATGATTCCCATTAATCCGCCATCCATCTAGGGTAAACGTTATAAAAACGTCATTAAACTTAGCGTGGCGAGCACTGACGCGCATTAATACCTGTGCGTTGGAAGGTAAGAATATAGCGTGTGTCGAGTCGCTGCCAGACTCGGTCTCGTGGGCGTTCCCTGCTCGGTCATAAGCGTCGCATATGAGACACCTGCGATCGCAAGAAATCCGTCTCCACGTATAATGTTCGGAATTTCAATGGACCCCATATCTTTAATGTAAATTAATTTACATACAGGTGTGTGTATCGACAAATATTTACAATATTATTCTAATACTACGATAAAACGATATAATTATTTTCATTAAATAAAACAGGTAAAAATATATAAAATTATATTCCCACTGTGCTGTACACACATGAAAACAAATAACACGATTATAATAGGATAAAACAATCAACTAAAACGAATAAAATTAATAACTTAGTTGTACGTTAAAATGCTGGGTCTTTAATTTGCTCATAAAACATTGACATATTTAATATTCTGGTATCTTAGTATAATGCGTTCCAAAGATTTGGTGCTACGACTTTGAATGCGCGATTACCCAGAGTCTTGCGTTTTGTCTTTGGCGCACCAAGTGTTAATACATCACGTGATCTCCGTGCACACGGTCAGTAATAAGTGAACTGTTGTCATGCTGCAGAAACCGAATAAAGGTTGAAACAAAGGTAATAGACTTATTACAGCCAGACTGTATGTCTCTCTGTCCTCTAAACTCAGTGTTCGGAATGAGGGGGTCTTGGGGGTCCAGGACCCCACATAAGGCATGAGGGACCTCCCATAAGAAATAAAAATGTAAGCTTGGGGGGTCCCACATTTTATCGTTGCACTGATGTAATTACCCTTCCGCTGTTGCACCTGTCGCTGCGTGTGAGGCTACTTTGGTCGTCTGTGCTAGAACGCGACGGATTTCGCAAAACTCGACGGTTTTCGCAGGACTCGACATCATTCTGTTGGCATAGTTTAGCTGATTAATTCAGCTCACTCTATTGTCATTAAATTAATCTATGTTAAAAACATCTTAAACCATTCCACTCATATCATTGATGAGTGTGTGTTCTGTGGTTAACGGCGCCATCTGTTGGGTGTCTGCAGTAATGCCACCAATGAGTGTCTAATTGAGGCACAGTTTACCTGGGCATTTTACTTCTCAGAATTACACAGCAGTGTCTGCAAGGGCATTACTCCAGTAACAATGGTTTAGACCACAATTTACAAATTAGCAGACGCTCTTATCCAGAGCGACTTACAACAAGTGTTTTTTTTCGGGGGGATGACCAATATTTTTAAAGTCCCCAAAAGTCAGTGGTCATTTCGAAACCTGCCGTTAGACAAACGTTATATATATATATATATATATATATATATATATATATATATATATATATATATATATATATATATATATATATATATATATATATATATATATATATATATATATATATATATATATATATATATATATGTATATGTATATATATATATATATGTATATGTATATATATATATATATATATATATATATATATATGTATATATATATATGTATATGTATATATATATATATATATATATATATATATATATATATATATATATATATATATATATATATATATATATATATATATATATATATATATATATATATATATATATATATATATATATATATATATATATATATATATATATATATATATATATATATATATATATATATATATATATATATATATGTTGAGCAGGTGTTGATTAAAACAGAAATGCGCGGTGCGGCCGCTACGTGACATTTTAGTAATCGTTGTGCAACGACTTCTGGTCGCTTCTACGGACACAGTCTGACGAGGCGACATTTCCACAAGAAACTATATCTTGTTTCACCTCGACGCACTCGAGCGGAGTGTCTACACGAGATCGTAAATTTGATTATTATTATCAATGTCTTCATATTAAGGCACGAACAGTTGTTTTCGGCTTTGGCGAACAAATTAATATGGCCAGTGACTTTTAACGGCTTCACTGCCCAACGCCCTTGTGGACTGACAGACAACCGGACTGTTTTACGGACTGACAGACAGCCTGGCGGTTTAACGGACAGATAGACATACAGCCTGACTTCTTACGGACAGACTAACAGAGATTGTGACATGACGGACTGACAGACAGACTGACTGTCTGACAATTTGTACATCGGTTCACCACATCTGCAAATAACAATTGTCGTAAGTAACATCTTAAATAAATAAAAACCGTGTATGATATATAACGGTCCGCGCGGTTGCACGCACACGCGCGCGCACGCACGCACGCACGCACGCATGCACGCAAACACGCACGCACACACACACACACGCACGCACGCACGCACGCATGCCCGCACACTGTGCACGTGGTCGCATGTCTATGAATTCTTCAATTTGGTTACTTCTTCTTGTATTGTTTTATTTGCACAGATACATGCGGTGTAATGAATGACTCGATGCTCCGCAACGACTGACAAGTCAACACAAACAAGTCTGATGCCAGAACCGTGCGTATAGTGCAGCGCTGTTGACAGTAACCAAGAGAATAATGACATTGTCGAGGGTCATGATCAATTAAATTTCTTGGGACTGGCTGCGACGCAAATAAGACGAAGGGTAACCTATATATAGCAATGACATGTCACCCTGGTGACAACGCGACGAACGTGACGACAGCACAGCAATGGCTACGGGAACGAGGTTTCCCCGCGATTTATGTTCACGCATGCTTCCGATATATGTGTATTTCGTGGGACCATGACCCATTTCGGGTGGATTTTTAGTTTAAAGACTTAATAATATATCATAATATATATGTCATAATATATTTTATATAAACGATTGTGTTAATACCGCAACAAACTGAACTTGCAGTGCTTCAGGTTAAAAACCTTGTTCGAAATCTAACTTCTCCATGTATAAGCAATTGTATCAGTGTTCGTGAAAGGGCACGGCAGGGTGAGTTGGACCGTCGTATTCCGATTCGTTGCGCGCCAGGCCTACCTCGAGTGCGTGGCTCGAGTGATTCATGGACGTGCCTCAATTTTTACCTGGTCATTTCACTCCGTATACTACTCCCGTATCCATCAACTAATTGACTACCTGGGGCAAAACAGTTTGCTACTGCCCTGATTCTTGGTAAATCCAGCGAGACACGGTTTCCATTTGTGTCAAAGCTGTTATCGCTGTATGATAGAAGCCGGCGACAGTTTGATTCCCCTTTGTTCTATGCACTGATGAACACTGGCGTCTGACCGACTATCAGACGTAATCAGCACACTAATCATGCCTCCTTAGTGCCCGTCGTCTCACTGGACGACGCCGGCGGAAGCAGGTAGTAGTCGCCGTGAAGCCACGCCAGTCCGCGTCCTCTCAGTCAGTGAGGCACTTGTCCGACTTCCGGCCGCAGCTGAGTAACTCCGAGACGCATTGACGCGTTCTGCTTGTGACAACCGGCACGCGAGGACTGCGTAAACAAAGAGACGGTCACCATTAATTGTGGTGTCTGAATGATACCTCCGATCGACTACGTTTGCGAGCACACGACTTATCGGGGGGGCTATAGAAACGCGTTCTGTTCGGTGTTACGCGATGCTCCCTCCCAATGCACAGTGAATCCGTCAGCAGCAGTATTCTTTGATGATATATCGCTAATCTAATTTGATTAACCGTTTTCGTAATGGGCCCGCTGGGCCGCTTACGACACACTTCATTATATCGCTGTCAGAGACCTCGCTGTCCCGCAGAATAGTGCAATACGCCGGGGATTTCTTCTACCCGGCTTTGACGGCCCCAGCACTTAGCGGGGACGGTGTCTCGGCTTGGCCCGACTCCCACGAGGACGGCGGTCCTACTAAGGCTTCACGCGCTCGTGGATTAGCTTTACTGGCAGAGCTGTGAATCCAGAATATGGTGATAATTGTTGATGGCGCTCGCTCTGGTGACGTCTTCAGCTTGGAGGATCGGAACAATGGCGAGAAAACGAAGAATGTTGTCATCTGGGATGCGACCTACACGCCAGCGCGTGTTTTCCAAAATGTTTTCAACCTAAACTTTAACATCGTATTTCATCTTAATCTTTAAATCTATGCTGTAAGTCCCAAACTACACGTTCAATTATTTTAGTCGAATGTCTCTCTTCTTCAACACATGTTTCTGGTTATTCGTTTTACGCTGAATCGACGTTCATGTGTCTTCAAGCGACGTAGTTAACATAATTGTCTCTGAGCCACGTCATGGACACTGCTGTCGTAGCGGATGAAGTGTTGGTGGACAGACACCGGACGCTGCTGTTAGAGGTGATTACTGCGTCAGTCGA
This sequence comes from Lamellibrachia satsuma, assembly GCA_033239005.1. NCBI lineage: Eukaryota > Metazoa > Annelida > Polychaeta > Sabellida > Siboglinidae > Lamellibrachia > Lamellibrachia satsuma. Next base: position 2,707,488 of record BSQZ01000017.1, read on the forward strand.
CATGTTACGTAACGCCGGATTTTGTTTACGCTGCCTGGATTAGCCGCTATGTAGGACGGTTTGTGTTCTGTCCAAAATACAAACGTTCCAACTTCCCATACTTACTATCTAACGACGACAGCCGTTTGAGAGGTCCATCTAAAATATATTCCATTTGTTTCAATCTTGTTAAAAAGGATGTAAAACGTTTTCTTTTGGTTAACCGAACGACTGATGTGGCAACATTGAATGTATCAGTATCGATAACATGTCGGTTGGTTAAAGTTGGTTGATCTGTCAGCTCTTAATAATATTTTTTCGAAAATACACGATTTGGCGATTAATTAAAACATGCTAGTTTTACGACATATATAAAGAGACCGTTCTACGGCAGTTAAAGGCCGACCATTAAATATAACGTTTTTCACAGGGTGATTTATTGGTCCCGCTTTATACAATCTCTGACGGTAAATGTAATACAATTAAAACGTGAAATAGCATATAACATTGTTATATTAGATGTAGACATCGGAAAATTCAGAATATTTGGGCATTTTAATGCTGCCACCTATGTCCAGATGTGTAGTGTGTGTGACTAGTTTAAGAAATGTGCACAGTCTGTTTAATAAAAAATGCATATTTTTCTTCAAATCATCGAAAGAATTGACTTTAGTCGTTAGATCTGGTAAGGATCGAAATAGTGGATATCCAAAATTGTAAACATCGTGTGAGTCAATGCAGATCTTGGGCGTGACCTCCATCCTCTCGCAGATCCTGGGTGTGACCTCCATCCTCTCGCAGATCCTGGGCGTGACCTCCATCCTCTCGCCGATCCTGGGCGTGACCTCCATCCTCTCGCCGATCCTGGGCGTGACCTCCATCCTCTCGCAGATCACATGACGAAGTTACAACATTTCACCAAGGAAGAAAATAATTTTTCAGCATTTCGATTTTCCCTTCAGTTAAAGCTTGAACAAGCATTAACTAATTTAATAGTTTGATGATTTCACACAAAAAACTACATAGAACAGTTACACAAACGAGCTAGCATGTTGCAGTGGATACTACGTAGGTTTGGTTTTTCGTAAAATTAATTTAAAATGAGACTAGCAAAAAAATTAATTGATTAAGTACATTTAATTATACGACCCCCCCACACTCCCAGCTAGGTGCGTGTCAGTTAACCAATGAAAATCGTCGTACATTCCCGTTTTATCGCAACAACATTGGACTCGACACCTGTCAGTCGTGAGCCTTCGGCAGTTTGCCAAGCCCTCCGTTTGCCCACAGTAAACCACATTTCTCAGTGTGACGATCGCTGCTGTGCGGGTCTCCAGCCACGGCACTCGGCTGCCTCGCGTCAATTAAGCGTCCTCTATTCATTGAGCCCATCAAGAATAAATCAAGTTCGTTGATGTTCGAATCGGCAGTGCGTGAATAGTTTAAGTCACACGCTCAGTCGGTTTAACGAAAGAGTACGAACTGTTGTTAACATCGTCGACAGAATTGACTTTGAATGTTAGATCGGGTAATTTGCGAAAGTGTAAATGGCCTCATACAATAGTATGATATAGAACCGGACCACTGTGCTTTGTTTCGCCGAATTTTCACTTGACCCGGTCAAGAATCGTTTAAGAGGCTGTCCGATGATTTCATCAAACTAAATAACCAAAACGAGCACAAGGCGTGTAACATGTAACATGTAACATGGTGGATACTGTACAAGTTTGATTTTTCGCGAAATCATCGTAAAACGAGTCGAGCGGAAACTTTGAATTGGCGAAGGACATTTAATTCGATGGGGACGAGACATTCAGTGGAGATGAGACATTCAGTGGAGACGAGACGTACAGCGGAGACGAGACATTCAATGGAGACGAGACATTCAACGGAGACGAGACATTCAACGGAGACGAGACGTACAGCGGAGACGAGACATTCAACGGAGACGAGGTATTCAATGGAGACGAGACATTCATCGGAGACGAGACATTCAACGGAGACGAGACATTCAATGGAGACGAGACATTCAATGGGGACGAGACATTCAACGGAGACGAGACATTCAATGGAGACGAGACATTCAACGGAGACGAGACATTCAATGGGGACGAGACATTCAACGGAGACGAGACATTCAATGGGGACGAGACATTCAACGGAGACGAGACATTCAATGGAGACGAGACATTCAACGGAGACGAGACATTCAATGGGGACGATACATTCATCGGAGACGAGACACTCAACGGAGACGAGACATTCAACGGGGACGAGACATTCAACGGAGACGAGACATTCAACGGAGACGAGACATTCAATGGAGACGAGACATTCAACGGAGACGAGACATTCAACGGAGACGAGACATTCAATGGGGACGAGACATTCAACGAAGACGAGACATTCAATGGGGACGAGACATTCAACGGAGACGAGACATTCAATGGGGACGAGACATTCAACGGAGACGAGACATTCAATGGAGACGAGACATTCATCGGAGACGAGACATTCAGCGGAGACGAGACATTCAATGGAGACGAGACATTCAACGGAGACGAGACATTCAATGGAGACGAGACATTCAACGGAGACGAGACATTCAACGGAGACGAGACATTCAATGGGGACGATACATTCATCGGAGACGAGACATTCAATGGGGACGAGACATTCAACGGAGACGAGACATTCAACGGAGACGAGACATTTAATGGGGACGAGACATTCAATGGAGACGAGACATTCAATGGGGATGAGACATTCAACGGAGACGAGACATTCAATGGAGACGAGACCTTCAATGGAGACGATACATTCAACGAAGACGAGACATTCAATGGAGACGAGACATTCAATGGAGACGAGACATTCAACGGAGACGAGACATTTAACGGAGACTAGACATTCAACGGAGACGAGACATTCAACGGAGACGAAGCGTACAGCGGGGACGAGACGTACAGCGGTTTTAACAGCACGGCAATCGGTCGCCGCTAAACGGCGGCGTCTCAAGCAGCACCGTCGGCGGCCGCCGAGTCCCGCCGCGCCTGCTGTCGACGTCTTGCTCGACGAGGTTCTCTCGACGTCGTTTCCTCGAGGGAAATCAAGCGTGCTGTCGGCGCAGGATGTGTGTGTTTAGAGGCCGGCTCTAATCAATCAGACGGCTGCGTGGAGCTGTCGACACGAACGTCCTTCTAGGATGCCTAGAATGCCAGATTCTCGGCGTGTGCTCGTCGTATTTCACAATAGTTTGTGTCGTGAACTAAGCCAACCATCTGAGTGGTGTCGACCCTAGGGCCAGACTCACAACTACCAGTGAAATTTGCAGGCGAGTAGGGTAGGTCGGGTTCATGCGAGTAGGGTAGATCGGGTTCGGTTGAAATATGGCAAAACTGGGACAAAAGCTTTTAGTGAAGACAATCCAGTCAGCAGGAACTACACATATTTATGAGCGACAACATGTTGATGTTTTGGACGCCGTCTTTAGGGAGAACTTCACAGAATATTGTTTGTTAGAACTTTTTCCCGGTTCCAGTTAATCCCGGTATCCCAATTTTTTTACATAGTTGTGTTTATAACTAATATACTATTACTTTATAAGTTAACAATATCTAAAAAAAATAGTAATGTTGTGTAATACCACGTGTTGTTTGCTTTTAAGCTTATCTATAGTAATTGTTTGTAATGTTTTATTTGTAAAGCGCGTTGATCTATCTACAGGAGTATGCGCTATATAAGAACTAATTTATTATTATTATAATTATTGTCGCAAGGAATAAAACAATCAATAATACAATTCTAGCAATATAATTAATTCCGCGACTTGTATTATTGAATACATTGGAAACATATCTAACATAATTGATTAACTTCTAACTGAATTTATTATATCACAAATTAGTTTGAGATATATCCAAATCACTATTTAATATTGTTGTCCAGTTCCGTTATCCATACATACGTACGTACGTACGTACATACATACATACATACATACATACATACATACATACATACATACATACATACATACATACATACATACATACATACATACATACATATATACATACATACATACATACATACATACACTGTACATACATACATACATACATACATACATACATACATACATACATACGTGTACGTGCGTACTTACAAACGTACATACGCCTACATGCACATTTACGTACACACGCACGCACGCACGCACTCATTCATTCATTTGTATGACATGACATAGCAGACGCGATGGTTATACAACGGTTATTCATGCTGATATCCACCGACGTTCACAGACGCATGCTTGACATAGGATTCTCGAGGCAGTGGTGGTGGTGGTGGAGGTGGTGGTGGTGGTGGTGGTGGTGGTGGTGGTGGTGGTGGTGGTGGTGGTGGTCGGTCGTCGTCGGTCGTCGTCGGTCGTCGTCGGTCGTCGTCGGTCGTCGTCGGTCGTTGTCGGCGGCGGCGGCGGCGATGGTGGGGTTGATGATGATGATGATGACTATTATATACTTTTGGCTTTATGTTTGCATTGCACGCTTAATTCTGGCAAAGTTACAATAACTTAGGCTTATATAGAATATTACATCAAGCTATGTTAATACAGTGTATCACCAAACCCGGACGACGTGTTTGCAATGCACCTACACAGTACACATACGTGTTACGCGTGACCCATTTTAAACAGGCGCAGTCTGCGCTGGCTTAAAAATCACCCACTAATCTTAATTGAAATCGCCACTTGTGTGCCAAATGTGGCGGTTGTTCAATATACAGACCTTGTCTACTATTGAGTTGTCCATAGTAGAATCCAATCAACTCGTGCATTCGCCACTCGTCCGGCTGCGAGTGGTCGATCTGAAGTGTCCCTTCCATCTGTTCTCTGCTTGTGTCGACGGCGCCGATTTGTTGGTGACGGATGCCGCGACGCTCACCAACACAAACAACATTGTGCAGTTTACGTTAATTATGCGTTGAACATCGATAGTTTAACATCGTTTTTAAAGGAAGCGTGTTTGACAC
>BSQZ01000017.1:2717500-2735000 GCA_033239005.1 Lamellibrachia satsuma
TGGATACGTAGAGCACTAGATGACTTTTGGTGGACTGCTTTCAAAGAAAATGAGTTCTTGTGAGGACATGTCAAGGGTGTGACCATAAGGAAGCAACTGAAAGTGTTATTCACAACTGGCGGCTGACGCCGGCAGTTTTTAGCTACGTTCCAAGTTGGGCGAGTGGATTAACTTCACATCAAACAGTCATGAGCAGTTAAATGTCTAGTCGTGGAACTGAATCCAGGGCGTGGAAATGTAATTGTGAAAAAAATAGGTGTGAAATGTTCTCAATTGCCGTGGAAAATGTACCCCCCTTTCGATGGACTGATTGGATATGGGGAGGGGGTCTGTTCTCAATGACCGTGGAAAATGTACCCCCTTTTGATGGACTGCTTGGATATTGGGAGGGGGTCTGTTCTCAATGGCCGTGGAAAATGTACCCCCTTTTGATGGACTGCTTGGATATGGGGAGGAGGTCTGTCCTCAATGACCGTGGAAAATGTACACCCTTTTGATGGACTCCTTTGATATGGGGAGGGGGTCTGTTCTCAATGACCGTGGAAAATGTACACCCTTTTGATGGACTGCTTGGATATGGGGAGGGGGTCTGTTCTCTATGACCGTGGAAAATGTACCCTCTTTTGATGGACTGCTTTGATATGGGGAGGGGGTCTGTTCTCAATGGCCGTGGAAAATGTACCCCCTTTTGATGGACTGCTTTGATATGGGGAGGGGGTCTGTTCTCAATGGCCGTGGAAAATGTACCCCCTTTTGATGGACTGCTTTGATATGGGGAGGGGGTCTGTTCTCAATGACCGTGGAAAATGTACCCCCTTTTGATGGACTGCTTGGATATGGGGAGGAGGTCCGTTCTCAATGACCGTGGAAAATGTACACCCTTTTGATGGACTGCTTGGATATGGGGAGGAGGTCTGTTCTCTATGACCGTGGAAAATGTACCCTCTTTTGATGGACTGCTTTGATATGGGGAGGGGGTCTGTTCTCAATGGCCGTGGAAAATGTACCCCCTTTTGATGGACTGCTTTGATATGGGGAGGGGGTCTGTTCTCAATGACCGTGGAAAATGTACCCCCTTTTGATGGACTGCTTTGATATGGGGAGGGGGTCTGTTCTCAATGGCCGTGGAAAATGTACCCCCTTTTGATGGACTGCTTTGATATGGGGAGGGGGTCTGTTCTCAATGGCCGTGGAAAATGTACCCCCTTTTGATGGACTGCTTGGATATGGGGAGGAGGTCCGTTCTCAATGACCGTGGAAAATGTACACCCTTTTGATGGACTGCTTGGATATGGGGAGGAGGTCCGTTCTCAATGACCGTGGAAAATGTACTCCCTTTTGATGGACTGCTTGGATATGGGGAGGAGGTCTGTTCTCAATGACCGTGGAAAATGTACACCCTTTTGATGGACTGCTTGGATATGGGGAGGAGGTCCGTTCTCAATGACCGTGGAAAATGTACCCCCTTTTGATGGACTGCTTGGATATGGGGAGAATTGTAATCTGTTAAAGGTGCTCAATCAATAATTTGTTTTGCTAGTATCATTTAAAATTAATTTTGCGAAAAATCAAACCTACCCACTATCCACTGCAACATATTAACTCGTTCGTGCAACTTTTGTATGCATTTTTTTTGCGAAATCATTAGACAGACTATTAAATTAGTTAATGCTTGTTCAAGCATTAACTGAAGTGAAAATCGAAATGCTGAAAAATCACGATTTTCTTCCTTGGTGAAAGGATGGATATCACGTCCATGATCAGCATTGACCTACACAGTGTTTACCATTCTGTATATCCACTATTTTGATGAACCGGATTTGGGATAGGCTAAATCAGTCGAGGAAGCAGTTTTAAGGTTTGTTTGAGAATAAACTTAATTCATTTATTGAAATGGATTTCTTTGTTACAGTAATAACCTGTTGAGTCAATTTTTATGCTGATCCATTTTCCACAGCGTAAAATGGACTGGGGTCCATTTACCATGGTCCACTTTCCACCGTGAAAAATGGACCGGGGTCCAATTTTAACGAGATAAATGGACCGGGGTCCAATTTTAACGTGATAAATGGACTTCGGTCCATTTTTCACGGTGGGGGTCCATATTTCACTGTGGAAAATGGATCGGGGGGTCCATTTACAATCTCAAACCGGCACGCGACTGGATGACCGCGGAAGGAAGATGTTTTTGCCCATTGTTAACGTAAGAAGAGAATATGTAATGTTTGTAAATGCACATACACGTGCATACATGATACATACGTAATAAAAAACATTATATTGGCATTCGTGAAATGCTAAAAATGTGTGTTGATTCGTAGAAATTAACTCATCGCACACACGCACTCACACACTCTTGCACACACGCACGCACGCACGCACATACACACACACACACGCGCGTGAATAAACGCGCATCAGCGCACGCAACAACTGTCATTCTCTCCCAATATTGGCTGTTCACCCTTCTTTGTTCACCAGTGCCATTTCAAGATCTCTCTTAATATTGTCTCTCCGTCTTAAGTTTTATCTTCCTCTTCTCCTTCTACCAGCTTCTTCTCCTTCTACCAGCCTCTTCTCCTTCTACCAGCTTCTTTTCCTTCTACCAGCCTCTTCTCCTTCTACCAGCTTCTTCTCCTTCTACCAGCCTCTTCTCCTTCTACCAGCTTCTTCTCCTTCTACCAGCCTCTTCTCCTTCTACCAGCCTCTTCTCCTTCTACCAGCCTCTTCTCCTTCTACCAGCTTCTTCTCCTTCTACCAGCCTCTTCTCCTTCTACCAGCTTCTTCTCCTTCTACCAGCCTCTTCTCCTTCTACCAGCTTCTTTTCCTTCTACCAGCCTCTTCTCCTTCTACCCGCTTCTTCTCCTTCTACCAGTTTCTTCTCCTTCTACCAGTCTCTTCTCCTTCTACCAGCCTCTTCTCCTTCTACCAGCCTCTTCTCCTTCTACCAGTCACTTCTCCTTCTACCAGCCTCTTCTCCTTCTACCAGTTTCTTCTCCTTCTACCAGTTTCTTCTTCTACCAGCCTCTTCTCCTTCTACCAGTCTCTTCTCCTTCTACCAGTCTCTTCTCCTTCTACCAGTCTCTTCTCCTTCTACCAGTTTCTTCTCCTTCTACCAGCCTCTTCTCCTTCTACCAGCCTCTTCTCCTTCTACCAGCCTCTTCTCCTTCTACCAGTCTCTTCTCCTTCTACCAGCCTCTTCTCCTTCTACCAGTCTCTTCTCCTTCTACCAGCCTCTTCTACCAGTCTCTTCTCCTTCTACCAGCCTCTTCTACCAGTCTCTTCTCCTTCTACCAGCCTCTTCTCCTTCTACCAGCCTCTTCTCCTTCTACCAGCCTCTTCTCCTTCTACCAGCCTCTTCTCCTTCTACCAGTTTCTTCACCTTCTACCAGCCTCTTCTCCTTCTACCAGTCTCTTCTCCTTCTACCAGTCTCTTCTCCTTCTACCAGTCTCTTCTCCTTCTACCAGCCTCTTCTCCTTCTACCAGCCTCTTCTCCTTCTACCAGCCTCTTCTCCTTCTACCAGCCTCTTCTCCTTCTACCAGCCTCTTCTCCTTCTATCAGCCTATTCTGCTTCAATGTTCTCTTTGTCAATCTCTCCTCACTCATTCTCTGTATAAGTCCAGCACAGTGCGCTCTTCACTATCTTCATTTTCAGGTGTTACTTCATTCCGATCTCTTCTCTTAACCCCCTCCCCCGATCTCTTCTCTTAACCCCCCTCCCCCCGATCTCTTCTCTTAACCCCCTCCCCCATCTTCCTTCTGTATTCTCGTTTCACTTCACCCTTTCTTCGAAACCAGCTGTTCTCTGCTCCCTGCAGCTTCTGTCTCTCTCTGTCACGTGTTCCAAACTCAGATACAAGCTGATACCACGCAGACACCAAACGTTTTCTAGCCGTTTCTTATACTTTATGTCAGTTCTTTTTTCCACCCTCCTCGCTCCTCCTGCTTGCACACTCGCTGTACCTCCTTGCTACTCCTGCTTGCACACTCGCTGTACCTCCTTGCTACTCCTGCTTGCACACTCGCTGTACCTCCTTGCTACTCCTGCTTGCACACTCTCTGTACCTCCTTGCTACTCCTGCTTGCACACTCTCTGTACCTCCTTGCTACTCCTGCTTGCACACTCGCTGTACCTCCTTGCTACTCCTGCTTGCACACTCGCTGTACCTCCTTGCTACTCCTGCTTGCACACTCTCTGTACCTCCTTGCTACTCCTGCTTGCACACTCGCTGTACCTCCTTGCTACTCCTGCTTGCACACTCGCTGTACCTCCTTGCTACTCCTGCTTGCACACACTCTGTACCTCCTTGCTACTCCTGCTTGCACACTCGCTGTACCTCGTTGCTACTCCTGCTTGCACACTCTCTGTACCTCCTTGCTACTCCTGCTTGCACACACTCTGTACCTCCTTGCTACTCCTGCTTGCACACTCGCTGTACCTCCTTGCTACTCCTGCTTGCACACTCGCTGTACCTCCTTGCTACTCCTGCTTGCACACTCTCTGTACCTCCTTGCTACTCCTGCTTGCACACTCGCTGTACCTCGTTGCTACTCCTGCTTGCACACTCTCTGTACCTCCTTGCTACTCCTGCTTGCACACACTCTGTACCTCCTTGCTACTCCTGCTTGCACACTCGCTGTACCTCCTTGCTACTCCTGCTTGCACACTCTCTGTACCTCCTTGCTACTCCTGCTTGCACACTCTCTGTACCTCCTTGCTACTCCTGCTTGCACACTCTCTGTACCTCCTTGCTACTCCTGCTTGCACACTCTCTGTACCTCCTTGCTACTCCTGCTTGCACACTCGCTGTACCTCCTTGCTACTCCTGCTTGCACACTCTCTGTACCTCCTTGCTACTCCTGCTTGCACACTCGCTGTACCTCCTTGCTACTCCTGCTTGCACACTCTCTGTACCTCTTTGCTACTTCCCCCATCCTCCCACACACAGTTCCGCCCAAGTTCACAAAGATGTGCACTTACTTGTGGTCTTTCCATCAACTACTGCACGCAGGACCATATCCTGTTCCCCTCTATCCACATTACTTCGGTCTTCTCGATATTATTTCGTTCATTGCCACTCTGTCACTCATGTTTACTTTACTTGCAGTGTCCAACAGAACACAAGACGTTGACGGCCTGTGATCCCGCCATGTGACGTCACAACCGACGTAGCGTCATCAAAGCGTACCGCCGACGTTTATCGTTGTCAGCGATGACGTAATTGCCAGCGGGTGAAAGCGTCACATATGGCTTTGTTTCCCGACGATGCACCAAATGACCGCCGCCCCTCATCAACGGTAACGTCAATAGCTAATTAGTTCCTATTGACTGGCCACGTGCTTCACGTCTCTGAGATGTCGGTAATGCCCGCTGTATCAAGCAAGTCATCGCTAATTAATGTAACATTTTCCGATGGCCTTTGCTCTGTACAAGTCAGTGTCTACCCGAGACTGTGCTGTAAATCTCTCAGTATATTCCCAAGATGTGCAGCGATTTTCACTGGTTAACAGAACGACTGTTTTACGAGATATCGCAACACAACATCGAAGTTCAAATGACTGTTTTACGGGACATAGCAATACAACATCGAAGTTCAAATGACTGTTTTCGGGACATCGCAACACAACATCGAAGTTCAAATGACTGTTTTACGGGACATCGAAACACAACATCGAAGTTCAAATGACTGTTTTCGGGACATCGCAACACAACATCGAAGTTCAAATGACTGTTTTACGGGACATCGCAACACAACTTCGAAGTTCAAATGACTGTTTTACGGGACATCGAAACACAACATCGAAGTTCAAATGACTGTTTTACGGGACATCGAAACACAACATCGAAGTTCAAATGACTGTTTTACGGGACATAGCAATACAACTTCGAAGTTCAAATGACTGTTTTACGGGACATAGCAATACAACATCGAAGTTCAAATGACTGTTTTCGGGACATCGAAACACAACATCGAAGTTCAAATGACTGTTTTACGGGACATCGAAACACAACATCGAAGTTCAAATGACTGTTTTCGGGACATCGCAACACAACATCGAAGTTCAAATGACTGTTTTACGGGACATCGCAACACAACTTCGAAGTTCAAATGACTGTTTTACGGGACATCGCAACACAACTTCGAAGTTCAAATGACTGTTTTACGGGACATCGCAGCACAACTTCGAAGTTCAAATGACTGTTTTACGGGACATCGAAACACAACATCGAAGTTCAAATGACTGTTTTACGGGACATCGCAACACAACATCGAAGTTCAAATGACTGTTTTCGGGACATCGCAACACAACATCGAAGTTCAAATGACTGTTTTACGGGATATCGCAACACAACATCGAAGTTTAAATGACTCTTTTACGGGACATCGCAATACAACATCGAAGTTCAAATGACTCTTTTACGGGATATCGCAACATAACATCGAAGTTCAAATGACTGTTTTACGGGACATCGCAACACAATATCGAAGTTTAAATGGCGTATTCTGATCCAATTCTTTCGAACCAGGGCAACAGTTAGTCTTGTCTTCTTGATTCGAGTTACACATATACGTTCGCACACGGATTACACACACGCACGCATGCACGCACGCACACGCAAACACAGAACAAGATTATGTAAATAAGATGTTAAAAAAAATCGAATTATGTCCACATCAAACAATGGAAAATATAATTGAATGAAACTTAAATACTTATTTTTGAGGTTGGATGTTCGTGGTGAGATCTTATTTGAGGATAAAACAAGCTTCAGAACTGATTATAAGGGTATAAAAGAAACTTAGATAAATCTTGAATACGCCATGCTCAAATGTGCGTCATTTTGTCCTTAATTCAGGTGTGCCGTTATAGTATGTTCCATTTGTGTATGTGCCGTTATAGTATGTTCCATTTGTGTATGTGCCGTTATAGTATGTTCCATTTGTGTATGTGCCGTTATAGTATGTGCCATTTGTGTATGTGCCGTTATAGTATGTTCCATTTGTGTATATGCCGTTATAGTATGTTCCATTTGTGTATGTGCCGTTATAGTATGTGCCATTTGTGTATGTGCCGTTATAGTATGTTCCATTTGTGTATGTGCCGTTATAGTATGTGCCATTTGTGTATGTGCCGTTATAGTATGTGCCATTTGTGTATGTGCCGTTATAGTATGTTCCATTTGTGTATGTGCCGTTATAGTATGTGCCATTTGTGTATGTGCCGTTATAGTATGTGCCATTTGTGTATGTGGCTTTTTCGCACGTGTCGTGTTTTGGTCTTGCCTCTACGCAGGGACACTCAGCATTCGGGTATTGACAAACGTCGACATAAAGCAATACTGAACCACAGAAGATACGATGGTTCTGAGACATGTCAAATAAAATGACGACCAACGTCTTTCAATGCACTAATCACGTGTTCCATTGCAAAATTTGCAGCACATTTTAATACTGAAATGAATACATTATATGTTAGTTCATTTATATAATGAATGTACAATGTTATATACAGACGTTTATTAATGTAGTATACATAGTTTATTAATGTAGTATACATAGTTTATTAATGTAGTATACATAATACTACACACGTCTGGAGTAACTTGCTGGAAACGTAAGTTCGAAAAAGGAATAAAAAAATTATTATTATTATTATTTTCGTCGTCATTATTATTTTTATTATTATTAACAGTAGCCGCAGCCGCAGCAGCAGCCGCAGCAGCAGCAGCAGCAGCAGCAGCAGCAGCAGCAGCAGCAGCAGCAGCAGCAGCAGCAGCATTGCGAATTAAGCTACAAGAACAATGTATTTGTTCTCAGTCATGTCGGTAAAGCAGTATTATGCTGTTATGCTATTTTTCTTTGCGGTATTCCCACGTTTCATCCTTCTATAGAGTCCCCAATTATCTCTTCCGTTGCCGCAGTCATATTGCTTCCTTCCTGATCTCTAGCGTATTGCCATCAACTTTCACTCAGAACACTGCATTATGACCTGTTCATTACCGCGCTTAATGGGCGCCGCTTAGAAGCCTTGTCACCGCCGGAAGCTACGAGTGGAACACCGGAAGCGATTGCATCAGGCTCGCTCGAATGACTACAATCGCCGCTTTAGAAATAGTACGCCTTCTACACGCGGCGTCCATCACAACAGCGGTGGACGGAAAACCAGCTCGCGGGCAGACAGGGACCGAATTACATGGATGTTCGAAATGACTGACGGGACCGAATTACATGGATGTTAAAAATGACTGACAGGGACCAAATTACATGGATGTTGAACATGACTGCCGGGGATCGAATTACATGGAAGTTGGAAATGACTGTTTCGTGCATTTAGATTGGGTAAATCTGCCCACTTTTTTCTAATTTCTACACAGCTAACGTAACAGTCAACGTAATCTCAGTTTCAGTTTAACGATTATATAGTGGCAAAGGAATAGAGTTCTGAAATCGCGTTTTTTTGCGCATGTTCACTTCAGTTCTTGCATACGTGATGCCCCGTCATGACAAAACGATGCAAGTTACAGTTTATTTATGTCATTTCCTTCCTTCTGTCATTGCATATATTGTTCTATTTGCCACAGACTTCCATTTGTCAGTGTAATTCCTGTGAAGTTACTTATGCTGTTACCATTTAGCCATATACCATATACCAGAAACCATAAATCATATACCATACACCATATACCATATATTCGTGAAACGTCAAAAATGTGTGTTAATTCGTAGAAATTAACTAATCGCACGCACTTACGTAAGCACTGACGCACGCACACACGCGTGTATATGTGTGTGTGTGTGTGTGTGTGTGTGTGTGTGTGTGTGTGTGTGTGTGTGTGTGTGTGTGTGTGTGTGTGTGTGTGTGTGTGTGTGTGTGTGTGTGTGTGTGTGTGTGTGTGTGTGTGTGTGTGTGTGTGTGTGTGTGTGTGTGTGTGTGTGTGTGTGTGTGCGGTGTGCGGTGTGCGGTGTGCGTGCGTGCGTGCGTGCGTGCGTGCGTGCGTGCGTGCGTGCGTGCGTGTGTGTGTGTGTGTGCGTGCGTGCACGTATAGTGAGTCACATCCGGGTTATTAAAAATTATGTTTTCATAGTCGTTGTTATGTGAGTAATTATATTTTGACTAAACACAAACGTGATTGTTGAGCTGTGGTCACTGCAAACACAAGGGGGTACACAGCAAATTGGTCTTCGTTTAGGACGAATACTCACAATGGATGTCTTAGTATTTTAGTTGACACCATTGATACTGGCCCAATACTTTCGTTTCTCCACGACCAGTTGTTTCCACTCCGTGAATACACACCATTAGTTCATCTTTTTTCTCGTATACAAACATCTTGACTAAGACCTGTCTTCGTAATTCTGTGTAGGGGGCAAAAGGGTGTTCCCTACCCTCGGGGGACGACCTTTCAAAGGTGACACGGTGAAAGGCGGCAGCTTGCAGAAAGGCCGTCAAAAGGTCGCGCATGAAGGTGTCTGCTCGAGGCGGCGTTGTGGGCGTGGCCTGGCGCCATGGTGACACACACCCGCGGCGGCACGCGCTACGTACGGTTATGTAGTCAGGATAGTTACGTCAGATTCGTTGAGCATGAAAGAGTAAACAGCTCTTTGGTGAGAGTAGAACCTTAACGCACGCGTGGATAAAAGCAATGGTTTCGCCTGGCAAATGCTTAGCACAGTTCCACCCCACTAAGAGCCTAATGAAAAGGAACCGATAAAACAGTTCGATGAGATAGTTTTCACAAGATGGGAAAACAATGCTGTTTGGCATTGCGTAGCAGATTTATTGTTCGATTCTGGCTTGTTCGTAGCTCGAGTTTAGGCGCTAAGAAGTTTCACTGTAATAGTATTCATGTTTTCGTGCAACCACAACATCGCACCCTATTTCAGGGCAAAATACTAATTCACTCACTCACTCAGTTACTCACTCACTCACTCGCTCGCTCGCTCGCTCGCCCATTGACTCACTCGCTCACTCACTCACTCACTCACTCACTCACTCACTCACTCACTCACTCACTCACTCACTCTCTCAATGAGGATTGAGAAAAATAACACAAAGGCACACATGTACGCTAGTACACGCGTTAGAACATATACACGCACGTACACAGATAGGTAGTACGTGTACATGCATGCACAGACAATTAATGATCTTAAACCAGCCAGTCTGCCTAAACAATTCAGTCATGTAAACGATGCAATACGCGGAATGTAATTAATTACGTTGCTCGTTCGAGTGAACGTATAGAGAAAGGGACTGTATACGAATTGCTCAAAGCAAGATGCAGCCTGATGAATGCGATAAACGTATAGGTGTGGATGTGGATGGAGTGAAATATATTACGGATTATCTATAAAACAGTATTAGTTTTGTTTTACTAAATAGATGTGTCAACAGGGTTTGTTAGAATATTAATTAAATATAATTATTATGCGATCTAACTATTTTAATTTCCGCTACATCCCATGTTCCTATGTAATTCAGTAAACCAAAATAAACGCCTCTTATATATTTTTCGCCAAATACGACACCACATAGAACCAATCTATCAAACCTCACAGGTTTTCCGATAAAACTTTCCATTAAATAGCAAGCGTGCTATTAATAAACGTACTACATGTACCTCTATTGTTCATCATGTGTGTATATGTATGTTTTTTTTAACCTGTATGTATTTATAATATTATGGGCTCTTGCCTGAAATAAAACATTATTATTATTATTATGTTTTACGTTCGTATAAAATGGACGCAGGGTGTAGCATTGGAGTCGCGTAGAGTCTACGTCATCAGCCAATCTGACTAGGGGCGAAGATATCACCACAGCAACAGCGGCTCCATGATTCGGATTGGATCATGGATAGTGATGGATAAAAGCATGCTATGCATGACTGCTTCCGGAAAATACTGAAATATAAATATGGGATTGCCTATATCTCTCCGCACATTTTTTTACAAGGAAAAACAACATTAATCACGGTTAAACAGCTAAATGTTATATGCAATCGCCCAAATCCGCGCAGCATTAAAATTGTTCCATTAAAATCACATCGTCTTTAACGGTTCTTCCTCAATTCGATGTTTTTGTTCGTCTCATTTCAAAATGAACGAGTTCACGAAAAATCGAACCGATCTAGTATCGACTACGGCATTTAGTTTTGGTGATATCGTTGGAAAGCTAGTAAATAATTTTTTACTGGATCCGGTCAAAATTCGGCGAAAAAAAGATAAAACATGTGGCTCTTTACGTGTACGTTGTGACGTAAGGTTATACTCACATTTCCCCCGATCTAACGATCAAACTTCATTATTTCAACAATATAAAAAAAGTACGCGATCATTTATCAACTCCGCTGTGCGTATTATTTAAACTATTCACGGTCTATACATTTGGACATCATTGAACCCTACTCGCGATGAGCTGAAGGAATTGAAAAAGAACTGCCTTGCTTTTGTGTTTCCTTCAGGCGCGATCGCCGTGACGTCATCGAGCGATTAACTCGCCGTCCTGTTCGCAACAGTCGGTGTCAACGAATTTAGCAAATTTAATTATCCTCCTAAGTCGGCAGCGAGGCGACTCCGAGAGGCCGGTGGTCGGTCGAGTGGGGGGGAGGGGGGCTGGCCGGCGGTTTGTTATTAATGACCGAGCCAGGCAGCCTCGTAGCTCCCGGCGATCACGTAGCGACAAGCGATCTCGGTTTTTAACGCTTCATCGGATTGTTGACGGTCGTATACCGAGAGATCTCCTGTGTGGCGAACTTGTCACTGGGACGCGGTCTACTGGCCGTCCACGTCTCCGCTACAAAGACACCTGCAAGTGTGACATGAAGATGGCGGCAACGATACAAACAGCTGGGATACAGCTGTTGATGATCGAGGCTATCGGAGGCTAACTGTACAGATCAGAAAAGGAAAAGAGAAACGAACCACACAACTGAACGAGAAGACGGATCACAGTATACAGAGGTCTGCAAATCCTGCGCCATCTCAGCCTACTGCTTCCACTGCAGCAAGTGCGACAGAGACGGCCAGAGTGGGGCTCTCGAAGTCACACCAGACGATGCACAACACGGAGTTGACAACCATGACGCAAACCATTGTCTGTCCGAGACAGAAGGATTCCGAAGATATCCTACAATGTTGTTTGTGGTACAATCAACATGGAAGATGTTCACCGTCACGCAGTAGTCACCTAAACCGACCAGAATCTGACTTCGCATACCGGGGATCTTTTGTTTGCACCACTGGCGCGTGCTACCAACAATAGCAACTAGACAGTTGTGTCGTAGTACATGTACATAGTTATGCCCCCTTCACTGCTCAGAGTTAGTTTCAGGGTGCAGTACAATTCTTCTATTGTCTCCAAATCATTGGTACATGAACCGGAAGTAAACTAGTGAACTGTCCGCTTCTCGCCCTCTGTACGACGACAGGACGTTTCCGGTCGGACGGAGATAGTCAGGTTGCGTACGGACCCGTTGCGTACGATAGTCTGTCGATGTGATCGATAAATCGAACGCAGATATTCGCAAGCCGAGGAGTTCCAGACGGTGCATATTTTATTTTACGCAGCACCTATCTCACGCAGTATGTGCATGCACCGTGCACCCCGATATATCACCTATATGTCAACGACCAATTGGCGTGTGACAGGCAGCTATTTATATACACGTCGACTGAGTGCAATCCGTCGGTTACTTGTTGGGAACGACTAGCGTCCGCACTGAAATGTCAACAGGTCCGACGCCGGCCATACAAGAGATCTAAAGGTCTCCATACACAAGGTCTAAAGCCCGCCATACACAAGGTCTAAAGCCCACTATACACGAGGTCTAAATCACGCCATACAAAAGGTCTAAAGCCCACCATACACAAGGTCTAAAGCCCCCCATACACAAGGCCTAAAGCCCGTCATACACAAGGTCTAAAGCCCGCCATACACAAGGTCTAAAGCCCACCATACACAAGGTCTAAAGCCCACCATAAACATGGTCTATAGCCCGCCATACACAAGGTCTAAAGCCCACCATACACAAGGTCTAATACTGCTTGACAGTTAGCTGTTTAAAGCGAAGCACAAGTCAGGGTTTTTGGCCTATACACCTATAAGAATTACTAAACCATAACCATTTGTAACAACAATTAAGAATATCATACCAGTGGTTTACTAGAAAAACCTTGTTGAGCAGTTTCATGCGCCGCGCCATGATGTTAGATAACGAGTGTGGTATTCTGGTAATATTCGCCCGCCAAATAAAAATATATTTGTATACACCTATATTCCTATACATGCCAATAGGATATGGCCATGCTATTTGCGTCAAAGCTCAACTTATGTAACATGTTTTGGCCTTTGTTTATTAAACTAGTCCTCTTCCTGACCAAATAACACGTTTGTTTGATACTTTCCGTTGGTTCTGTGTATGCCTGCCTCCATTAATTTGAATGTTTCGCTACGAATATCATGGTTTACACTGCAATCTGAACGGCAAGATCGATATTAAAAAGGTACGTTCTTATATAGCGCGGTATCCAGTCCTTGTGACTGCTCAAATCGCTTTACATTTCACCTCCTGTCAGACCTGTTCATTTCAACGCCATCTGGACTTCTCTGGGAAGAATTACGTCACGTTGTAATTACTGCGCGAAGACTATTCGTTCACATATCCACCACTGTCTATAACCAGGACCCATTTATATAGCTGAGTGAACTGTCTATAACCAGGACCCATTTATATAGCTGAGTGAACTGTCTATAACCAGGACCCATTTATATAGCTGAGTGAACTGAGACAACGTCGAGTAAACGAACTCGCCACAGCTTAACATGTGTTAGACGTATATATACGAATAAGAAGAAGAATAATTCAAATGATCATATGTAGTGAAAATGTCGTGCAATACAAATCGGGCATAAACATTACACGTCCAATACAACATGTCGGGAGGACATTACACGTCCAATACAACATGTGGGGAGGACACTACACGTCCAATACAACATGTCGGGAGGACATTACACGTCCAATACAACATGTCGAGAGGACATTACACGTCCAATACAACATGTCGAGAGAACATTACACGTCCAATACAACATGTCGAGAGGACATTACACGTCCAATACAACAAGTCGGGAGGACATTACACGTCCAGTACAACATGTCGAGAGGACATTACACGTCCAATACAACATGTCGAGAGGACATTACACGTCCAATACAACATGTCGAGAGGACATTACACGTCCAATACAACATGTCGAGAGGACATTACACGTCCAGTACAACATGTCGAGAAGACTTTACACGCGTAATATGAACCTGGGGTGGATATTATGGAGGAGTAGGAATAACTGTTAACAGCGGTCCCGATTAATTTCCTTTTCAGTTGTTCCTGGTGCCGTTATATGGAGTAATTTAACACGCCCAACAAAATCATTCCAATAGCTTTCAGCATTTCAGTATTGCATTAACGAGGGCATGCATGCATGTTATGAAGCCAAGCGAATCTACTTGATTGCAGGGACATTAATTGTTTGACCATTTAAGCGTCTATAGATTTAAAATGCCGTCCCATTCCCGATTGTCGAAAGAATTCCACGTCTAAACGACGACAAAACAATGCCAACAAAAGTAATATCGGAAACGAGTCTGACATAAAGCGCCCCCTGCCGGTAACGTGTTTATGTGGTGCCCCTGTCGCACGTTCGTATCACTCGATCCTCAGTCTTCCCGACCATATAGAAAACAAATGCATTTCGCCGAACGATCCACTTATATAGCCGCGAACCTTGGTCGACTCTCGTTTTAAATAATTTATGAAGCATTTGCGCTGCGCGTTTTTACCAATAAAAAGAGAGAGCTGATTGAACTTATTTCGCTAATTCGCAGTCTCGCAGACAGGGTAGCGTGCGGGCCACGCTTCGCGACGTCGGAGAAACAGTGACCTCGGGCAAAGCGCTGTTAACCGTGAAACGAAACGTGAAGGTCTTCTTGTGTTCCAACCGAAGATTAATTTATAATCTTCCGCCTCAAGGGATTCCACCATGTTGAACTGACTCAAAGTACTAAGTCTGGTTGTTTGGTATCATAACATGTTTTGCAGAATAAACTATGTTATATATATATATATATATATATATATATATATATATATATATATATATATATATATATATATATATATATATATATATATATATATATATATATATATATATATATATATAAATATATTATATATATATATATATATAATATAAATTATATTATATATATATATATATAATTTATTATATATATGTGTATATATATATATATATATATATATATATATATATATATTATGGTTTGTTGAACGACAATTTAAAATACTATAATATAAAAATACTATACTACTATATATACTATATATATATATATATATATATATATATATATATATATATATATATATATATATGTATATGTATATATATATATATATATATATATATATATATATATATATATATATATATATATATATATATATATATATATATATATATATATACGAACAACGTTTTTGTTAAAAGTATGTAACGAAGTGATACTCTTGCGAAACATGTGCAATTCTCTTTATATCCGCAGAAGTTGTTTGATGTTTCGAGGAAATATTTACCGAACACCGGCTGTTGACATACGCAGTACTGTTATTGTCTCTTTGTAGAGACGCCCGCTCGAGCGACCACTGGATCTCCTTAGATGTACGTTCGAATTACCGTCGCGTGCTGCATAGGACAGTTCGCATGGGCGGACGACTCTTAATGTGTCGATTTAGACGGGTGATGTTGCCGACTGGGCCCATCTGTCCTATATTTAGTTCAGTGACCACGTAGACTCATGAAGAGTATAGAGTGGACAGCGTGACTAACTAGCACGCGTCCACGATACATTTTACACCGTCGTCTGCGTCCTCGGTAAATTGAACACCGTTGCCTGCGTGAAATTCGCAGAATTAGTTAAATATTCAGCACATTGAGTCGGTGCATTGTCGGACGTGTTAGATAAGTTTAATTTTTAATGAATGGCTTTCCATAACACAAATGCATCAACTTAGTGTACATGTCAACACGGGAAATGCTGTCACCAGACATTCATGCATGCATCCTAATTAACGATACACGGTTTGTGGTGCAGTGTTTCGTATACGTTCCGTTGGATGCTGGTGTTGAGAAAGAATTGAAGAGTTGGAATTCCGGAATAAGTGTCCGTCCTATCCCGTGAATCGGTAATGGTAGAATATTTTCTTAAGTGCACGGACAACATATACTGGTGATTTCGATTTAACTTTGCTGCTGGAATAGTATATACATTAACCCATATTGTGTTGCGTCTGTAGTGCGAAACTTTGAATATTGAGGATATGCGTCTGCATGTTTTCTTAAAGTCATGACATATTTCAAAGCTACGATGATTGCAATGTTG
Source organism: Lamellibrachia satsuma (assembly GCA_033239005.1). Taxonomy (NCBI): domain Eukaryota; kingdom Metazoa; phylum Annelida; class Polychaeta; order Sabellida; family Siboglinidae; genus Lamellibrachia; species Lamellibrachia satsuma. Next base: position 2,733,974 of record BSQZ01000017.1, read on the forward strand.
ACAAAATAAAAACTATTGAGATATAAAAATAACATACATTGAGCAATAACATAATTTGAGTAATAACAATTATTCTCTCATATTTTCCGAACGAAAAAATATTTTTTTTAAACAAAATGCATCCGTTTTACAATTCGAAATTGCATGGTATTTGCATACTTGACATATCAAAGCTAGTGGAAGACCGGCCTACACATTCAGGGTATACATCACACCGGTTTTATCTTATGGAGCAGAAATCTGGACGTCAACTAAGATAGGTGAGAAGAAATTGAGAGTTACAGTGCGGACAATGGAAGTGGAACTGAAAGGAGTCACCAGGAAAGACATAGTCGCCAACACAATAACGATATAAAACTGGTATCCAAGAAAAGGAAATCATACCCAAGAAATGGAGAAGGTCCTCAGCCGACCCGCTCCATGTTGAAGGTCCTCAGCCGACCCGCTCTATGTTGAAAGTCCTCAGCCGACCCGCTCTATGTTGAAGGTCCTCAGCCGACCCGCTCCACGTTGAAGGTCCTCAGCCGACCCGTTCCATGTTGAAGGTCCTCAGCCGACCCGCTCTATGTTGAAGGTCCTTAGCCGACCCGCTCTATGTTGAAGGTCCTCAGCCGATCCGCTCCATGTTGAAGGTCCTCAGCCGACCCGCTCTATGTTGACTCAGTCCCCGTCTCCCAGTTGTTTTCCTCCTTCACATCATTTGCTCGTCCAAATTTGCCAGTCTCCCGTTGCTTCCCGTGTCTCATTTACACTGTCCAACCATTTCTCCTCTTGTCTTGTTTCGAGATCCAGACTTTCCGGGGCACCACACTACGAGGCCTGACAACAGACGGACTAATATAATAACAGACTTGCATGGACTCCAAGATCAGAGGAACGCAATTTAGAAGGTGGCAGTATGAAACCGAGGACAACAGCAGGAAGATGGCTTCATCCAGTAGTGGATTGAAACAGGTTGAACAGAACATAAATTTAAGGTATCTTGTCAATTGTGCAGCTAGCACACAAATATATCATTATTAACTAT